>ML817981.1:40228-64108 GCA_009831015.1 Picea engelmannii
ACAAGAGAGACACAGATTTACGTGGTTCACCCAATGTGGGCTACGTCCACCAGAGAAATTGCCAGGTCCTTCCTTTATTATTATCCAGCAAATGAAGGGATACAACCTACAGCAAAACCTACTGTAACTTCCTCTTCTTTCTCTCACAGTCTCTTCTCTCAGAATACAATATTCACCATCAACCATAGTCGCAATACATTTCCCTCATAAAAGAGGGTTGCCTTCTAGGGAAAAAAACCCTAACATAATCTCTATTGTTAGATCTGCAACCTTATAATGAACAGTTCAGATTTACAATGAAATTAAAATATACTTTTATAAGGAAATTTTTGCTTCGGGGGCTTCTCCCCTGAACCCCCACTAGGGGCCCGCTTGCCCCCAGCCGGGGGGATAGGCCCCCCGGGCCCCACAAAGGGGGTACCCCCCCTCTGCACTCCCCCGCGTGGAAGAGTGTACATACTTCTGGGGTGTAAATACTTCATGGGGTATAAACACGGCTGAAAGCAAGGACCTCTGAATCAGGAAGATAATCAGGCTCCACAACCAACAGCTGTCAGAATCCCTCTTCTAATCATTTCTTCCAAACCTCCAACCATGCCAAGGAACTATCAATTGGATCTGACAATCCAAAATCCACATTGGCCATTCTTAATAATCTTATTGAATTAATTGTTTTGTAATACATCAAATTGCCACTTTTTAAAATATTATTTGTTTAATCCTTATTATTGTTAATTAACCCTTATTTAACTTAAAATACCAAACATTATCCCCTTTGACTTGGTTGAATTTATTGGCCAAGTAACATCGAGAAATTACTCCTTCTTTTACCTCGAGAATTCCAGGTCCCCAAATGTTTCTTTTTCCATTGTTAATTAAATTTCACTCTTATAATGATTATCATATGATATAATCTAACTAACTATATTATAATATAATTACAAGTAATTATAGTATAATATAACATAGTTAACTTGACTAAATCACACTTAGATTAGGCTCTTCGAACTCTTCACACTTTGATCATGTGCTCCCATCTCCATCCTCAAACGGTCAAACTGTGGAAGGGGTGTGATATTAATATTTAATATTATAGTATTTAAACATAACACCATAGGCCATGGTACTTCGATCAATTCATCCCTTCTCTCTTCTCTAACGGCCATACTCCAAAATTAATTTTGCTATCAATTTTATACCTTAAAGGAGAAAAAGGAAAATTATATTTTCCAGACCCCAAACTTTTAGAAATAAAAACACATTATCAAGAAACTCCTTCAGGAGTGCAGAGTGGCATGTCCAGAGCATAAATCTTAAAACTAGGAAAACTTGGCATGGTTTAATCCTTTGCACAGAAGGGGGAAATTTAGAATCTTTCGTTTCTCACGCATGAGACTAGAATTTATAAATTTTAATATATAGCTCTCTCATCTTATTATCCCAATTATTAAGACATTTAACTGGTAATTTTGGAAATTTACCAGGGGTTACCAGTATTTACCATTCATTCAATATTGTTCAGAAAAACACATAAATAGATACACATATATAAATTCATGCAAATGTATTTGTTTAAATTCTTTTCCAAAGCATTGCATTTCTTGGAGGTAAAATTCTCCATGGTAAAATTATGGTTTTATCATAAATACTATCCTTTGTTTTCATGCATCTCTTTTCTATTTTCAAGGAATAATTACTATTTCCAAATATTTCCCCTTTGGACATTAATTTACTGTTTAATTCCTGGTAAAAATTCATCTCTTACCATGTTTTAATGAAACTTGATTAATCACAATGCTTCAAATTTTAAATTTCATTTCATTTCCAATTAAGAACTTAAATTCTCATTTATCATTATTTTCTTGTTATTTATTTTTTAAATAATTTTCCTCTCTTCAACATTTGGCTTATTCTCTTAAGGCCAAACAAGGGTCTAAACTTCCCTCTAATTATGAAGCCTAGCAGGTTTTCCAGACCAACATAATGGTCAGGGCCAACTGACCAGTCTTCAAGTTGATCTTTGAGGGATTTAGTGGCTTATTCTTTTACTAATAACTTATAGATTTGTTCACATAGATTACTATAAGTGACCAACGATCACTATGTTCATACTTTGAGTGACAAACAATTACTAACAACTTCCCTTTTCAAACAAAGACAGGTAGAAAACCAACAACAGAATTGGTTTTCCAAACCTCATTTCATATTTCACAGTCAGCCTAACAATCAAAGTGAAAATGTCACCATTTAAATAGGATAACAAATTCTACATTTATCTAGCACATGAAATCCATAATATTAAATAAACTTGTCATGGAATTACAAGACACAGAAAACACTTATCCAAAATTTAGAAATCATTGGCAACTACTGAAGGGTGTGCCACTTTCCACCCAACCATAGGCACAATTGCTCTTGTTGTTTTCACAGTTGGCCACCCCCTAGCCAAAGTATGATGTCGTGAGAGAGAGTTCTTCATTTTCTCGGCAACAATAAGGGACAAAGGTTACTCTCCTTCTCCCTCAAGAAATTGGCAGTCCAGTTTTCAATCCACCAAGCAAGGGGGCCTAATGTGATTTCTCACTCAATCACTCAAATTATCTACATCCCCATTTATCATCTTGATTAGAAGAAATTTCCCAAGAGCTATTGTACCCAGAATAGTATATTTTCAATTATATTCAAAACCTGAGATCTTCACACACTCTTCTTCTTCATAAATGGTCCCCAAACCCATTCATGTGCATCCTCTCCATCTACCCACAATTTTTCCTCTTTTTATTTCCTTATATAGCAAGATTTTGTGGGTCAAATCCCCCAATTTGTGAGTCAGATCAAAATTTTCTAGATGGGTACTCTGCCCATTCTCTCATTGATTTCTGAGGACTTTTCAATTACCAGCTTGATTGGTAAGTAAATTATCTGGGACATACGATTTTTCTGGGTCTCAACATTTTTAAATCCAACAGAGTACTAGCTTGGAAGGGGTCATCTCAACCATTATGGGTTCCCCTCACCATTCCCTCTCATGGTAGTATAATTTGTATTCGCAACACCTTCACCGGTTATTCAAAAATTTCCATTTTATTTAATAACAAAAATATTCACATTACCTTTTTTAGCAAAGGGTCATCTTTTCCCAAAATACACACATAACCGATCTATCCATAGTCTCTTAGTAAAATATAATTATATTTACAAGCTGGGGGAAACAGGGGTATTACAAATAGACCTAAACAAAAACAATCCAAGACAAATTCAAGAACAAAAGAGTAGCCAAGAGGATACCAAGTATTCTTGAATCATATAATGTTTGGGATATATACCCCCAATTGTGACTAAGAATCTTTATTTACAAACAAATCAAGCACAAAAAGGTGCTTACCTAGTCATTGCATTGACTCAAGCACTCTCATAGAATGTCTATATATAAGGTGCCAGAGAATGTATATATATAAGTTGTCAAGTAAGTGGAGTGATATATTTTTTTTACACTATTCAAAGGAATGATGATTGTATGCAATAAGGGTTTGGATAAAAATATAGTAGACTAAATTGAGACAAGTTCTTATTATCATTGAAAGTGGGGTTTTTACTCATTTTGATGTTTTACCACTATAAAGTATGGTTTCATTGATTGGGATGTATTTTTTTCTATCTATATGATTTCATATTAATGTAATGGTAACAAACTTACAATGTTACACTCTTTTTATGGTGAATTTAGGACACTATCTAATTTAATAGACAACATTTGTTTATGTAATGTACCCCATCCCAACTGAGGGACATTACATGCAGAATACACATTAAAATCAAGATTCCCTACTCAATAATTTCCTCTAGCTTACTAGCAACAGATCGCAGACACAATTTTAACCATTTGACTAATACTATAGTCTTAAATACATCTAACAGCATATATTAAAAATGTGAATGCATCTGCTCAAGCAAACAGCAAACACACAACATTCATATAAATGATTTGCACATTGGAATAAAAATAATAAAAGAAAAGAGAACTTATCTATATGCATAATAACCAACTAGTTGCATATAAAGGATGAACCTCTTAGCCATAGGTGATGTTCTTCATTTCCTCTCATCAGCAAGTCACCCTCGAGCTGATGTTATGAGTCCACAAGGAGATTCATCCCTTATGTTTGTCCACTCTCCACACACAGGAGCCCCAAAACCCATGTTCCACTTTTTTCCCCACAACCTACACAACCCAAGGAATGGGATCCCCCTTCATTGCACACAGTCCCTTGGGCCTTCCCACTTCCCTTCAGGGATCCAGTGCATTTGATTGACCAAGAATCCTCCCAACTACTCTAGGAGTGTCCATAATAGCCTTCATAAGGCTCTTGGGCTATTTCCTCAACAAAAAACACTTCACGGACTTATAGTTCTATTTATAGGCACACATGCCTCTTTATCAACATAAAACATAGCCAAACAATGTCTTCCTTGAAGAACAACATGGCTTGTGTTCTTCCTGGAACTCGGCTCCTCTTTTTCTATCCAAAAAATGCAAGTAAAACTTATCTCTATTGTGCATATGAATTTCCCTTCTTCTCCCTTGCTCACTTGACTCTCACTCTTCCCAAAGATGATTGTACTTCTTCCCATGCTCCCCTATAAATATGGGATGTGATTCCTCACACCCACCACCTTACATGAGTTTAATGATTGGTTTTTGGAACACTCGATAGCAATTTATAAGGTTATACACAATGATAATAATTCAAGAATGTGGGTTGGATTAAAACCCATGAATAATTCCCCCTTGGACCCCTCTCTCTTATGGAATCATATCCCCCCATGTTTTCATTCATCTTGTATCGCAACCAGATATTACTATTTTTATTAATTAGTTCAATTTTCATAATATGCAATTCAACCTCCGGCCATATTAAACTAATATGGGCTCTTTTCCACAACACATCGACTCGTCGGCTTGAACATACTTATACAATTACATTATAATTCATTGGGATTAAAACAGGGGATTTTACATTCCCCTCCCCATTTTTTTTTCACTGTCCTTAGTGCACAACACTCTAAAGGTATACATTCATTTTAAAACTTCGATTCACCTACCATTAATCAAAAGATAGGCTCTCCAGCACAAAACCACACAGACATTCCAACCTAAACAAAATTACATAGGCACTTTGGCCCAAAATCTTAGATACGTAGGCACTATGGCCCAAAACATATACATGCATAGGCACTCCAACCCAAAAATCATAGATACTTTAGGCTCCCTGGCCCAAACCATGTAATATGATTTCACAATTCATCATTCTGGAAGCAATTCCAATAGAAAATCTCTCATTTTTCCACGACCAGTGTCACTTTTCTCTGGCTTCAACTGAAATATTATTCATACTTTGTTGATTCCCACAGCAATTCCAACCACCAAAATCGCATTCCCCTCAAGCTGCACAACCCAAGGAATGGGATCCCCCTTCACTACACATCGTCCCTCAGGCATTCCCACTTCCCTCAAAGGCTCCAATACAAGGTCAAATAGGAAGTCTGTAAGTTGTGGCTCCAAGAACTCCAGCTATGATAATGGAATCTCCAACTATCAAATAGTTGCAATTGTGCCTCTTGAACAACATCTTGACACAACTCTAGTGGAAACAAAAATAACAACATGACATACAATCTCATGCAACTACCCATGACAATTAAAACATAACACAATCGACTTAAACATATGTAGAGACGATGAAACAAACACACACAAAAAATCCAATCACATAAAAACACAGTGCATAAATTTCATTTGGGCACAACAAGAAACAGTAAGGAAAAAATTAAAACACATTGAACAACAATTAACCCATCCTTCAACATAATTAACACAATGAATACAATCACTTATTCATATGCTTGTTTCTCTATTTCACGAACAACCACGCCAAGGATTTATCTCGGTGTTCTTGTCTGACACACCCTCATGATCCCAATCGCCATGTCATATGCATTCTTAAGTTTTGTCCCCCTTTCCATTCTCACCCTCCAAGCTTAGGAATCTCCTTCACTGTTACACAATCCCTTGGGCGATCCACCATTTTCCATGGTGTTCTTGTGGAAGGGAAGTGCCAACTTACTACTAGATTTTTCACTGGAAATTTGTAACTTGTAGAAATCATAGGGTTCCAGTATCGCAGAAATATCCTCCTTCCAAATCTTCCTATCTTTAATATCCATCATCTCATCTATATCACACACATACATTCATCATGAGATATCATCATGGCAATTTTACATATTAATTTCCAAATCTGTTTTACATATAGGAAACTAAGTTTCCTAAGCACGATATGTCTTCTCAAGACATTTGTCTCTTGCAACAACAGACATCAGTATTCCTTATGGGATTACACCATTTCCCTATCCAAGACCATTTTTCCTGCATTTTTTCTCACTTTAATTCAACCAAACATATTGTTATCATATTATAACAATTTGCAATCATTCTTTTCTCAAATATGTTCTATACAGGAAAACAAAATTTCCATGCATGAGTTTTCTACTCATTATGTTTGACTCTTACATTTGTAGATATCGGTCTTCTTTATGGGCTTACATCATTGCCATATCCAAGACTACTCTACCTGCAATTTCCTCAACTTTCTTGTAGACAGACAAGATTGTTAGCACTCATGCACATTTTCAGCAGTTCGTGAAATGATCTCATAATTGTAATTTACCAACAATTCAATCATTTCCATCCATTATTCACATTAAAAATGGAATTCAACCATTAATTTTATTATATATAATGAAACCAACATTCATTGTACATGCATTATTAGCACACCAAGATTTTCATAATGCAATAAAACTTTACCAATAAATAAAACGAATGTGTCAATAATCATGGACACATCTACACAATGCATCCTTGCATCGACTCTGGAATACCATATTTCCATGTCATGTATTCCACCATGTGGGTTGGAAGGTATATCCCACTCCTCAACACACCATCAAACTCTTCACCAATTACTTCCCTAATTATTTGGATACCTTCCTCTTCAACTCATACACAACACTAGGAACATCATCCCTTAGTGTTATTCAGTGTTGGAAAATAGGTTGCAGTCCAACCATCAGTTATATAGGTGAAACCGTTATGCACTTGGATGGAACTATATCCTTTCCATGTCCAACCTTAACAAGGCCTCACACATGGCTTCATCTATTCTCATTCATTGCTATAGTAGGAGTATGTCTCCCAACTTGACTTGGTTATGATCTTGTAACCCACATAACATAATATGCAATTAATTTTCTCATAAATGGATTTAATCATTACACAACATGTATATACTCAAGGCCCTCTTTCTTTACATCAATCAAAATATTAAACTTTAACTAAGGGAATTCACATTACATAACATGTATATACTCAAGGCCCTCTACCTTTACATCAATCAAAATATTGAACTTTAACTAAGGGAATTCTTACCTCAATTCCCTTCAGCATTTATGCATCATAAGAAACCCAAAAGAATATATGGATGGTTGTTGACAATTTACTTGATGCTACCTGATCAACTGGTATTTGGCAGAAGCCAATGTTATAATCATTTTCCTAGATACACAATCCATCATTAGTTTTATTCAAATATCATAGCATCGTTATTTCATATATATATATATATATATATATCAACATACTACTCTCATTCTACAAGCATGGAATATACATGTCTAGGCATGTTCACATGCATTCATTCACATCAATATGCATCAAGCAAGTAATATCATCATGCCTATTTCATGTACATGTACTATATATTTCTTATATGGATCATGCATCAAATCTATCATGCACTCTAGTGCATATTTATTTTAGCTTTATTTATTTATTTATTTATTTTTGTAGATGTTTGTCCCTGAATTCATGTATAACCTCGTTCCTTGTGAACTATCATTCTACTCAAATTTTCATCGTAGTCCTCTATTATGAACCTTCCAACCAAATCCCACTTGGACATTCTGCATTTCCAGCCACTAGATCCATAAGTGTTGCCATCTCACAACTACTTCCTTTGTGCAGAGAATCTTGTCCCAACATCTTTTAGCTAGAATTATCAGTATACGTAGTGTTGTAACATGCACTACTATAGTTGAATATTATCACTTCCCATTTCCTTGACCAAATCATTCTTGAAATACCATTTTCATTGATTATCATTGATTATCATTTCAATATTCTGAAATGTTTCTTTTATGTCATATTTCTAATACTCTTTGTCATTCATGGCTTTGCTCAAATATAAATATCTCTCTTCACTTCATTAGGTGATTCACTGTGAAGCATTGTTTGGACATTCAAGACCACTCTGCTCCAAAAGGAATGCTACACTCCTCCATTTGCACTTGTACCCAGCTTTTGTTGCGCACTTTGATAATAGAGACAATTTTCTTGCTTTTGATACTTTTAGACAAAAATTTGGTAGATCATATCTAAAAATTCCCTCTTCCTGCATTCCCATACTTGCACATAGAGATGACTCATCCACCCGTGAGTCACACCTCATCTCATGATATCATTTTTCCTTCTCTTGCAGCAAGCTTTGTAGCCTTCACTATATTTCTACCTTCAAGGCTATGGAGTTCCTCTTAACTCCACGTACATGCAATGACATTTCTCACCTATTGGATTCATGCTTTATGTGAGAATATATATTGATTTTCCTTTGCAAACCATTCAAACTCTATAGTATTTGAATACTAATATTTCCCTACTCTTCCTTAGACCTTTTTCAACTTTGCACCACCTTCTCTACAGTGTTGCACTTCCCTTTACATCTATTTGATGCTTCAACCAGTTGTAGAAGATTGACCTATTTCCTTGTCCAATTGACCCTAGGATTAATCTAGGACAAACCCCCACAACCTCATTTTTTGAACCTTATCCTCTTGCTATAAATCCCTTCAGACAACACTCTATGTTGGAGTGATCCCCTACGTATCAGCAATGCCTTGTTAATAAACATTGCCCCTTCTTACTTTGACAAAATATTGCACTTCAAATGTGCCTCTATACTTATTCATAGGCACTATATTGAGTTTCAATACTCTTCCTTACTCAACAATCACCTCTGGAAGTCACCTATTTCGTCTGGGAAATTTTCTCCAAATCTTGACTTTATTTGGAAGAAAAATCTTCACATCAAGTAGTTACATGGTTTATGGAATCCAATTCCACCTTCTCCTACAACTTTATGGAGAAACCCAATACTCCCCTAGATAAATTAGATATTTTGTCATTATTTTCTCTAGATTATATTTCCAATTACTATACTCATGTTTCAATATGATATTCAAGACAAAATTTATGGCCTCCTAAAATTCCATTCTACTCAATGGTGTCCTTCAAGCTCACCAGAAACCTTTCTTCTAATTCCTTGAGAATCCTCCTGCTCTAAACTAAACTCTGAGTGGATATATGGATTCTTCTATCCAATATATTTCTAATGACTACTTTCTTGCTCAATTCTAAGTATTGAGTAGAAATTTATAGGGAATTGAATATTGCCAATTTACCCCTTTTGTACACCTTCTCCCAAGTGCAAAATAATATCAAACACCAACTTTGGCCACCTATAGAGGTAAATTTTTAAGGAATTAAGGAAAATTTTATGTGTGACATAGATAAAACTACTAACATTGAATTCACATCAACTTTCATATTGTCAAAATAATGCTCCAATCAAAAATTGTGGCAATCTGGAATTGACAACTTTGCCCCTTTACTCTTTCTACTGGATTAGAAATTTTAGCCCTGATCATGCATCCCTACACCAATTCCTTTGGTATTTTGACAAAATATCACTTATTTATTTCCATTACTATATTTTGAATGATATGTTACAATTTCACCCTTAACTAGGCTCCATATTGTTAGTTACGGCCTGCGGAAGTTTTTTATTGTTTTAAATTTTTAGCCATGCATGCTACAGGTGTCTTCTTTCTTTTCCTGCACATTTTTTACTTACCCGGATTCCAAATATAGCTCCATGGTTGTCTTCTATGCTCCATGAGATTTCCATAAACTGATCATGTGCCCCAAATAGACCCCCAAGAAAGGATTTATGTCCTTCGAAAGTAAACTAGTGTTGAAATTTTATCTTAACTGTTTCAGTTGTAACTTTCTCATACGAGCTATGTTTTGAAAATAGATTAGCTCATTGGAAATCTCTCCTCGAGATATTTTATTTAAGTTGCAGATACTTTATGTGGTTCCTGTGGCACTTATAGTCTTAAAAGTTAGAACTCCTCAAAACGTTTTTTAGGCCCTCAAAAATGCCCTGCAACATTATGACCTTCAAAAAATGGAAATTTTCATAGAAAAATTGATTGTTATAGTACTATAATATCCTTTAAATATGAGTTGTTTATCTTAAATCGAGTGAGATCTCATCCATTGATATGAAATCCATCTACGATCGGCACTTTCCTTTGGACGTGTGCAACACTTTCCCAAAACGGTCGACCCAATTGTTGGCCATCGGCCCTTCTCCTTGACAATCATTTGCAATACATCGCTAAATTGACCAACCCGAGCATCAGCCATCAGTGGTCATAATTTTTCATTGGTGGATGAAAATCTCTACCAATCCAACCAACCTGATCATATGCCATCAACCATTCCTTTTGGCTAACGAAAACACTTCTCCAATTCATTCGACCCGACCATTGGAAATCGATCATTTCTTAGCTAACATGGAAACTATGTTGACATGGCATGACACATGAATGTTGGCATGGCATGACACGTAGAATATAACATGGAAATTTGTATTATGTTTATTGACACATGGATGCTGAGTCTTCACCCTCTTTCCTTCATCGGCCATTGACAATTTCCCTTTGATGACCCAAACACCTCGTTGAATCGGTCAGCACCTAACCATCGACCATTGGCTATCAACACTTTATCTTGATTTATCGAAACACTTTTTTGAATTAGTTGAAACCTGACCATCGATCATCGAAAATTTCCATTGGTGAGATAAAACTTCACCAATTCAACTGACCCGACCATTAGTTGTCTACAAATTCTCTTGGACAACTCCAACACTTAGAAATTTCGTCCAAATCCCTCATGAATTTAGACCATCGATCTCCCATTCAAAAATGATCTTGGTCATTGATCTATCAAACTTCTCCCAGCTCTGTCGATGCTCGATCATCAGCCATCGGATATTTCTTTTGGCAAAATGAAACTTGTTGATTCGAACATCGGTCGTCGATGATTTCTCTTGGTGAATTCCCAGCACTTAGAAATTTTGACTGAAACTCAGATAAATTTAGGTCGTCGATTGCCTCCTTCTCTCAAATAGATAAAATTGATCTAGACTATCCATCTACTTCAAATTCCCAACTACCAAAAATAAATCTCAACTGTTGATTTGCTCGACCTTGTCAACCTTTGAAAACCTTATAAATTTTCGAATTTATCACAATGAATCTAGGTCGTTGATATTGAGATCAAAAGAGATCTTAGTTTTCAATTCACTCAACTCTTCCCAAGTCTACAACATCCATTAAAACACAATTTTCGACCTTCCAAGTCAAATTTTAACTCTGCAACTATATATATTGACTCCACTAAACCTCTTAAGCAATTCTAAGGCATTTAAGCTCGAATTTTGCTCACGGATTTGGGGATTTCTCTCTAAATTTTCATCATTTTCCCCCAAATTCGCACAGACCAAAATCAGTGACAACGAAACTTCCCAATTCGCACTCGTCCTAGCCCATACAAGCTTGGTGTTTGAACCAGAAGCTCTGATACCATATTGTAATGTATGCGATCCCAATTGAGGGACATTACGTGCAGAATACACATTAAGATCAAGATTCCCTACTTAATAATTTCTCATATTTTACCATCTACATATCACACCCACAGTTTTAACCATTTGACTGATACCACAGTTTTAAATGCATCTAACAACATATATTAAAAACATGAATGCAACTGCTCAGGAAAACAACAAACACATAGCATTCATATAAACAATTTTCACATAGGAATAAACATAATAATAGAACAAATAACTTATCTATATGCATAATAACCAATTGGTTGCATATGAAGGATGAAAATCCATTCCATAGGGGTTGTTGTCCATTTCTTCTCATCGGCAAGCCACCCCCGAGCTGAGGTTATGATTCCACAAGGAGATTCGACCCTTCTGGTTATCTACTCTCCACACACAGCATCCCCAAAACTTGGGTTCCACTTTGTTCCCCACAGCCTACACACACCAAGGAATGGATCCCCCTTCACTACACATAGTCCCTCAGGCCTTCCCACTTCCCTCCAAGGCTCCAGTGCATTTTATTGACCAACAATCCTCCCAACTACTCCAGGATTGCCCACAATATCCTTTACAAGGATTTTGGGCCATTTCCTCAACAAAAAAATACTTCATAGTCTTGCAGTCCTATTTGTAGGCACACATGCCTCTTTCTCAACATAAAACACAACCAAATAATGGTTTCCTTCAAGAAAAACATGGTTGGTGCTCTTCCTAGCACTCATCTCATGTCTTGTTGTCCAAAAAATGCAAGTGAAACTTATCTCTATTCTTCATATGAATTTCCCTTGTTCTCCCTTGCTTCCTTGACTCTCACTCTTCCCAAAGATGATTGTACTTCATCCCATGCTCCCCAATAAATATGGGATGTGATTCCTCACACCCACCCCCTTACATGAGTTTAAAGATTGGATTTCGGAACACTCAACGGAAATTTAGAAGGTTATATACAATGAAAATAATTCAGGAATGTGGGTTGGATTAATACCCATGAATAATTCCCCCTTGGACCCCCTCTCTCTTGTAGAATCATAGTCCCCCATCATTTTCATTCCTCTCATATCACAGGGAATGATTGCTATTTTTATTAATTACTTCAATGTCCATAATATGCAATTCAGCCTTTGTCCATATTAAAATAATATGGGCTCTTCTCCCCAACACACTGGCTCACCAGCCTAAATCATATTTATACAATTAAATTATAATTCGTGGGGATTAAAACTGCGGATGTTACAATTTTTGAGTTTCCAAAAACTAAACATTTGAGTAATCTTTGCTCCTTGTGTAGCACTATTTCAAATGAAGGAGCCTTTCCTATTCAGTTCCAAGGGGAGAAGGTTCTCTAGGTATTAAGTTCCTCAGCCAAGCACCAAATCATCTACCCACATATCCTAACTCGTAAATTCAAGTTTTTTATTCCCATAGCTCCTCTTGATATCCATTGGAAAATATCTCTCCATGAGATAAAGGGTCATTTCATTTCCAAAGTAGTGCCTCCCCAAAGGAAATCATTTTGTACTTTTTTATGGATTTATAAGTGTAAAAGAGAGAGACCGAATACCCCAAAGAACAGATTTAATCAAAAGAATTATCATTGCTAGAGAAAAGGCCCTAAAAATACAATTATTCCAATCTTGTTCAAACTTTGTCAAGTGCATATTCCCAAGAGAGATTCTTACCTGAGTTTTCCACCAACGAGATGCCTAAATATTTTGATGGGTGGGAGATTCTCTAAAAGTAAAGGATCCTACAAATCCATTGTTGAACATCTACAAAGTCTTGAAAAATAAGACTTTGGACTTGCTCTGACTAATGAGGCCTCTTGAAGCAAGGAAGAAGAGATCTAAGATTTTGATGGCGGATTTTGTCTCTCACATTGAAGCCTCTTATGCAAACATTGTGTCATCCACAACTTGCAATTAATATATAGGTTCAAATTTGGGGTGACAGTGGCTCCCTTGACCACATGTTGATTTTGCAATGTTAAAAATCCATTAAGTCCTTCAACAACAAAATGAGAAACCAAGAAAGGGAGTATCATGTTAATATTATGGTAGTTGCGGGAGGTATTAACCTCACATGTGACCTTTGAATAGAATAGAATATTCCATACGCAAGAGAAACCCTAAACAGATGTGTGAAAACCATAGAAGACATGTTGTATCAGCAGAATATATAATATTAAGGTATTATCCTCCAGGAAGACAAGTCGGCTTCACAAAAAAAAGATAAATAGAAAATATAATTACCAGAAAGTCAAGTCAGCCCATCCAGAAAATTCATTGGATAGATTAATATAATAGAGGAAGTCTTGGCTCATTTGTTCACTCACTCTCACTCAAGAAACCAAAAACAGTGCGCAAGTTTGGAGGAGGAGCAACAGCAGTTGCAGTCGTAGGGTTTCATCTTGTTTAGTTTTTCTAGTAATTTATCTTGTGCGCTACCCTTGGATTTAGAAAGTGCACTCTCTTGGTTATTTGTTGGTTTTGGTGTGGCTTCCTAGAATCATTCTTTCTGTCAAAGGTTAAGGTGCTTGAGGGTGGCTTTGTGCTTATGGTTGGGTGACAATGGTGTAGCATTGTTTATGATTAAACGAGTGCATCAACATTATTCTAACAGTTTATGGGCCCACACTACCTTCGAAACAGTATAATCGTTGGAAGGTAGATCGGGAGTTCCTTGTCAAGCTCATTGCAGTGCACGTTGCAACTGCAACTAGGGTTTCTGATTTTGCAGTTGCAACAAACATTAAACCTAAATTCTTGGGCACTTTCAGTGAAGCATTGGACCTAATTTTTGGGTATTCTAGTGTGCCCTATCCTAGCACACCCTTCGTTACCCTCAACCAACAAAAATGTAAAGATTGATTTTTTGGGTCAAAGTCAAAGTCAAAGGTTGACTGGTCAAAGTCAAAGGTTGAATTTTGGTCAAAATTGATTTTTGTGGCCAAAGTTGAAATTTTAGGTTTTTTAGCTTGTTCTAGTCATTAAACCTTTTTTATTCAGTTTCTAACCTTTTCTTTTCAAGATGGTATCAAGTTTCATATTAGAAGACAAGCTAAACGATACTACAAATTTCAAAGGTATGCACTAGTATATTCTTTTCAAGTTATATCATCCAACAAAGCATGAGTGCGTTTGCAAGGGATGTACAAGAGACCTTTTCCAAGCAGTGAATTCAGTGCATTCAAAGGAACAAGCGCACCCTCCCTAGCAGTGAAGACTTCAGGTTTGATTATTTTAAAAAAATGATATGTCTCTAGTTGTTATGGCATTATTATGATATTATGTTGCATCTTGATCTATTGAAGTTATGATCATTATAATAACCCCTTAATACTAGCGATACGCTTGTTGATCTCCTCTCTAGGAGATATTTGTGTTCTTATGTAAATGCTTATTGTTTATGAGATGAATTTGATATCATTTAGGAGATGTTCTTGGTTACTGACCTAGACTCCAGGAAGGATATCTTCCATGGAGGATACCATGGAGATTTTGTTGTTATTGTTTCTTGTTCTAGGCAGGTTATTAGAGATAAATCTGAGAGGGAGTCAGTGATCAAAAAGAAGCCAGCATAGTTTCATGACACTTTGCATAATGCAAAGGGGCATGCAGTAGATGAAAGCATGGTCCAAGGATTCTCTCAAATAAAGGGAATTTATTTCAGAGTTTGAGATGAAGGATCTTGACCGGATACATTGGGATTGGAGGTGTGGTTGGAACTAGTTGCGATATTCAATAAGGAGACTAGATAGGTTTATCATGATGGATAGAAAGTCCATGGCCACACCTATGATGACACATCTGAGGAAGTTGTGTGACGAGATAGACATTTTTTTTGTAGAGATCACCTTATGCTAGTATATGGTTGAGCCATGACCGTATTATTGGTTACAACACCACATGCACGTACCTATGTTGTACATATAGATATGATTGATCTCTGATGATGAAGTATGGTTGTTGGGATATACATTTTTTGGATTGGAAGTGCAAAATAAATATCTAGCACCTAAGGTGCTACTTCATATTGGGATCGAGCAGGATTTCCAGAAAAGTAGGGAAGAATATATCTATAGCACCCAGTCATATATCATATCCAGTGACGCAAGATATGAAGCATGGTGGATTTTCAAAGGATCTTGCATGACTTCATCAGAGACATGGTGTAGGAAGCTAAGTCACAGGGTTCGTTGAACCTAAAGCTTGGGGTTCTAAATTTGACAAACCTCAAGGTTCGTCGAACCTAATGCTGAACCTGAACGAACTCAAATGTGTGCCTGAAATCGAACCTTAGGATGAATTTGAAATATAAATTTATTGAGGTTTGGGATGAGATTTCATTAGGGTTCAATATATATAACTGAACCTCATCTGAACCTTATTGGAAAATTTGAACCTGAATCAAACCTAATCATTTCCAAACCTGCACTCAAACCCCAACCATGTGACTTAGATAGGAAGGAGCAGTGAGGCTCCATCACATATCCACAGATGAGAAGATAGTTGAAATTTCACTAAGCCTCTATCTGGGACAAGATTAGAAAGAATGAAAATGTTCCCCTAAGGGAGTGTTGATGATTGCAGCATCATGTCGATATTCCAAGATTGACCAGACATATCATGTGGGAATAGGCCCAAATGTAATCTTCGATGGACTGAAGATTCGAGTTGCTTCTAGATCTCCTATGTGTGAATTGCATCGAGCCTTTAAACTCTCATGAGTAGGCGAGTAGCCCGATAAGCATCGGGCCAACTCTATCTCCATAGGAACTGGGCTGTAGAGTAGAGGAGATAGAGAACATCTACAACTGAAGTAGATGTGCCCAGACATATTATTCGACAGACTGAAGACTCAAGGTGCTTGAGGTGAAATTCAATATGTCTGATAGCATCGAGTTGAATGCATTCACGAAGTGATCCTATGAGGATCACCATGAGGTGTTTGTGGCTCCAATGTGGTCATAATTCTTGTCATGGGGTAAGAACGACCCGAGGTGCTAGACACACGTGTCTGATAGCATCAAGCTAAATACATTCACGGAGTGATCCTATGAGAGGATCAACTATGAGGTGAATATGGCTCCAATTAGGTTATGATTCTTGTCATGGGACAAGAATGACCCGAGGTGATAGACACATGATGGTGGAGATGAATCATCAATATAGCTAAATGAGGCTCATGGATATTGAGATATTGTTTACGGAAGAAGAATACCAAGAACAAGTACGACGATATATTTTGATGATTGCTACTAGATGATGTTGATAGTAATGGTGATACTTATGATGATGCTACATGTAGAATGGTCTACAAGACTATGTAAGTATTTCATATACCATGTAAAGATGGATGGATATGTTTGAGAACATTAATACCTCCCTAGCTAAGAGGGAGTGTTTATATCATGGTAGTTGTGGGAGGTATTAAGCTCCATATGTAACCTTTAACTAGAATAGAATATTCCATAAGCAAGAGAAACCCTAAACAGATATGTGAAAACCCTAGAAGACATGTCGGCTCAGCATAATATATAATATTAAGGTATTATCCTCCAGGAAGACAAGTTGACCTCACAAGAAAAAGATAAACAGAAAATATAATTACCAGGAAGTCAGGTCGGCCGAGCCAGAAAAGTCACTGGATAGATTAATATAAATAGAGGAGGTCTTGGCTCATTTATTCACTCACTCTCACTCAGGAAACCAGAAACAATGCGCAAGTTTGGAGGAGGAGGAGTAGTTGTAGTTGTATAGTTTCATCTTGTTTGGTCTTTTTGGTACTTTCTCTTGTGATCTACCCTTGGATAAAGTGTGCTCTCTTGGTTATCTGTTGGTTCTGGTGTGGCTTCCCTGAATCATTATTTCTATCAAAGGTTAAGGTGCTCGGGGGTGGCTTTGTGCCTATGGTTGGGTGAAAATGGTGTAGCATTGTCTATGGTTAAATGAGCACATCAACATTATTCTAGCATATCCTTACCTCATCCTCAACTAAGAATAAATGGAATGGCCAAGGCTTTATTAACCATGATAGAAAAGAAAGAGAAAGTGGCAATTGACTAGCCACTTTAATCAACACTCATAAAAATAAAAATATCACAAGACCAATTGGAGGCACATCTATTTCAAACTACCATATTCCTTTGACATGTCCAATTTGATCATTATTTCCAATTTCTTCAATGTTTACTGAGAGAATTGTTTCTTGTGCCACTACGAATCCATCAAGACATTCTCTGCCACAAACAAAGAACTATCTTTAAAAAATTTGATCTAAATTAGTTCCCCCTATTAGCAATGACTTTTGATACAATTTTTTAGAAAGTGTTGCATAAATCATAGGGTTAAATATTATACGTAGTGATATCTTCTTGTTATTTTGGTATAAGACCAATGACATCAAAGGCCCACAACATATATAATTTCTCTCGCAATTTTTCCACTACTTTCCTAATGCCACTTCCCATTTGATCTCAACACCATTGGAAGAGATCAACTCTAAACCCATCTAAGCCTAGTACTTTCCCTTTAGCAAAGATCTGGTTCATCTTACTTTCCTTTCAAACATTCATTGTCAAGGAAGTATTCAACTCCTAAGTTATTAGCTTTAAAATAGAATAACAAATCCACTCCTCGGCCAAAAATCGAATAAAAAAGTCAAGGCCCTTACATTATCCTTGTTTATGCTATAAAAAGTAAGTCAAGTGTCAACTCATAGTTGTTCCAAGGCCAAAAAAGGTAAGAGTGGGAACCTTCACTTTATTGAAATGATTCCTACGAGCTTGGTGATCTATAAATTGCCATGGATATTCCACTAGAACACTTTGTCACAACAGATCTTACAATATTCTCAAATCTTTATCGTGTAGTTTATTATCTTAGATATCATATTTAATATTACTAGCATAATGCTCACAATTATGGAAATAACTGAAACCAAAATGAAAAAAACAAGCAAATGAACACATCATCCACACAAATGAACACAAAATTTAACCTAGGAAACACAATACAACAGAAAACCCATCTAGAAGGTGAAACACGTGCTTTACTCTATTTTTCTCAGTTATGAAATGCAAGTACAAAGAAAGGGGTACTCATTATGGAATTTCCATGGAC
The DNA here is from genome assembly GCA_009831015.1 of Picea engelmannii. Taxonomy (NCBI): domain Eukaryota; kingdom Viridiplantae; phylum Streptophyta; class Pinopsida; order Pinales; family Pinaceae; genus Picea; species Picea engelmannii. The sequence continues at coordinate 59,211 of ML817981.1, forward strand.
ATTGTTCCCTGAGAGGTTGCTACATAATCTTGTACCTCCTTCATTATATTTCAATATCCTACTCATATATGGTCTACTCAACTATGGAAAAATAGCAATACCAAAAGAATAGACACCACTCTCTTCCTAACGACCCAATATTTAACATAGCCTGATAGTGATCTAGGGTTAGGATTAAATTTTTTGCATGCCTCAACCCTCAATTAGTGTTAGGATTTTGGACCCTCTAAAATATTCTTGAAAATACACACATTAATAGCCCCACATATGTGAGTAATGATAACTAATGTGACATCCACTCAATACCATGGTGGTCCACTGATCCTGGAGGATATTGGTGGCCACCCGCCTATTCCACTTGGACCCACACCATTGTTTCTTTCAGTTTTTCAGTTTCCCTAATTGTAGCACAATTTACTATTTTTAGGAGTTTTTCGGGTCTTGAACTTCCAGATCCATTTTGAGGCCTTCAACGACATTTTTTGGGCATGAATGTAGCCACACTTTGTCGCCCACCTGGAAGTTGTGTGGAACACGATGTTGATCATGTTGTTTCTTTTACATAGCATTGGATCTATAAAAGATGTCATGAACCTGTTGGAAAATGCGCTTAATGAAGTTGTTTTCCTTGTCAGCCTCAGACTGGACATGGGTTGAATATGCCTGAGTAGCCGCAAATGGCATGGCTACATCAATGGGACACAGCAGCTGGAATCCCAAGCCCACTTGAAAGGGGTTGTGGTTGGTTGAGCTATGGAGAGCCCGTTTTTAGCTGTGTTGTACATAGGGTAGGCTCTCATCCCATGTGTTTGGATGCTTTGAGTTCTACATGCGCAAAATGTGTATAATCATCTGGTTGATGACCTCTATCTACCCATCAGTTTGTGGATGGAAATTTGTGGACTTGGTGAGCTTGGTGTCCAACATTGACCAGAGGCTAGACCAAATTGTACTGAGGAACCTGCTATCCCAATCTGAGATGATAGACTGTGGGATCCCAAAGTGTACCCACACTCATTCAAAGAAGAGTTTAGCAGTGGCTTCTATTGTGATATTCTTCTTGTAGGCCATCATAATGGAAATCTTCGAGAATCTATCGATGACCACAAAAACACAGTCATTTCCATGCTTAGTAGAAGGAAGTCCCAACATGTAATCCATGGAGATGGATTCCCAAGGTCGACTAGGGGTAGGCAGCGGAGTATAGAGCCCTTGATTCTTGATGGTCGATTTGGCAATGGCACAAGCAGTGCAGGACTTGATGTACTTCCCGACATCATGTTGAAGGTTCGGCCAATAGAAACAATTTTGCAGTACTGCCATGGTTTTCTCGACCCTGAAATGCCCAGCGACCCGACTGTAGTGCACCTCCCAAATCATCTTAGCACGCTCGCTTGAAGGAACACAAAGATGTCCTAGGTAAAATAGTAGGGCATCCTGGAGGTGAAAATTAGGAACTTACTTACCCTCCAAGAGCGTATTGTTTGTGTGGCTGAATTCTAGATCACTTTTGTAGAGAAGAAGCCAATCAGAAGTCTCGTGCCCACAAGAGTTGATCACCGTGGTTAGCGCCATGATAGGGGGTCGGCTAAGGCAGTCTGCAACATTAATGGTGCTTCCTTTCTTATACTTAATGTTCAAATGAAATTGTTGTAGGTATGTGGACCACTTCTTATGGCTATCGTTATGCAACTTCCCTTGTGTATGTATGAACTACAAGGGTTGATGGTCTGTGTGGATGACCATTTCCTTTCCCAAATTGTAATGCTTCCATTGTCGGCAAGCCTGCACAATGGAATACATCTATTTTTCATAAGTGGGATACTTCCAAATTGTCTTGGAAAGTGTCTCACTTTGATATGCCACTGAATGCCCCTGTTGAGTAAGAACTGCCCCAATAGCATAGTTGTAGGCATCTGTATCGATCTCAAATGGTTGTTGCAAGTCTAGTAATGTGAGCACTGGTGCAGAGCAGAGGTGATGCTTCAAATCGTCTAACACCTTCTGTTGAGATTCATACCAAAATAATTTTTCTTTCACTCCTCCCTTGGTGACTTGACTCAAGGGCCAAATGATATGAGAGAATCCCACACAAACATGCGGTAGAAATTGGCAAGACCCAAAAATCTGTGGAGCTCTGTTAGGGTGGTTGGGGCTGGCCCATCCCGGATGACTTGGATCTTGGTTGGATCCACATGCACCCCCCACTCATCAATGATGTATCCCAGATACTAAACCTCGGTCATGCCAAAAGTGAACTTATCCAAATTGGCACACAACTTGTGTTGCCACAGTGTTTGGAGGACTTGTCAGATGTGGTGGAGGTGCTCTTCCCAAGTCTAGCTAAAGATCAAAATGTCATCCAAGTACACCACTACAAATGAGTTGGTGAATGGTCATAAGATGTCATCCATTAGTCTCATGAAGGTTGTAGGGGCATTCGTCAACCCGAAAGGCATGACCAGCCATTCAAAAAATCCCTCCTTGGATTTGAAGGCAGTCTTCCACACATCAGAGGGTTCGATTGGTACCTGGTGATACCCAGACTTCAAGTCGATCTTGCTGAAATATTTCACCCCCTTGAGTTGGTCCAGAAGGTCATCAATTCGTGGGATAGGGTACCTATTCCGTACAGTGATCTTGTTCAGTGCTCGATAGTCAATACAGATTCTCCAAGTCCCATCCTTCTTCTGCACCAGCACGATCAGACTCCCACAGGGAAATGAACTCGGTCGGATGTGACCTTTCTGCAACAGCTACTAAATCTACCACTTGATTTCATCATTCTCCATAACATAGCATTGATATATTGGTACATTGGGTAGCGGCGCACCTGGGGTCAGATCAATGGGTTGTTTGACCTAACAGTGTAGAGGCACCCCTACGCGAGAGGTGAAGATGTCCTCATACTCCTCCACGACCTTATCCATCTATTGTTTTCATGCAGAGGGGTCCTGTCTAGGGGTCATGGCCACATTCTTCTTCTTTACCTGAGGGTGTATCATCAGGAAAACAAATTTCATGGTTTTGGCAATGAGCTTACTTCATTGTTTTACAGTAACGAAAGAGATGGTTGTAGGCAGTGCTATTTCCAGTATCCTGTACAGCTTATTGCCCAAAGTAATAATAATAGCACGAGGCCTGGACTCATACACAGCATGTCACTTCCACAAGTATTGTTGGCCTAATAATACATCAGAAACATCAAGAGGAGCAATGTCATATAATACCTCATCCATGAAGGGCTTGATGATGTAGGGAAGGCGACATTGTTGGCTTACGTGGAGGTCCTATCCTTGATGCAGCCACCTGATGGTGTATGGTTGTGGGTGTGTTGTGGTCAGAAAGCCCAGTCGTTTCATGACCTCTACTGATATGAGGTTATTCTGACTCTCGTTGTCGACAATGAACTGCAATGGGGGACCCTTTACCCACATTTGGTAATGGAATAGGCGCTCCGCCTCCTCTGGATCTTCTAGTTCCTTCTCTTGGATCTTTGTTGTGGCAATGGTGGCATTGGGATATGCATCGATAATATACTTCCCCCTATCATTCCCCTTGTCGAGTTTTGATTTAGAGTCAGAGACTGCATCAGATTCAGAAGCCTTCAACTCAGCTACCAGTGACTGCTTGGACTGACACTCACTTGTGTTGTGAGTGGAGATCTTATGGAACTCACACCACTTCCTCATGTCCTTTTTTGACTTCATGATGTTGTTCTTTACTTATGGCTTTGGCGAGTTGTACTAGGATTCCCCGCCTTGGCTTGATCCTTTGTTCGACGGTTTTGGGGTACCTTTCCCTCGCTTCTGATTTGGAGACCCAAAGTCTCGCTTCTTCTATTTGAACTTCTGCTAAATCTTGACAGCATATTGTTATGTCACACCAAGCGAGGAGATGTCGAGGAACTCCATTTCCTCCTAAATGTATCTATGAAGACAACTGTGATAATTTAACACCAAATGTTTCTCCGAATCTTTGATACCCAACTTTGTGCGTAGGGTATGGAACAGATTCGTCAGCCCATAAAAATCTTGGTCCCTTTGTTGCCGCAGCGTAGTCCATTGTATGTATTTGTCCTCATAGCTCCCCACAGGATAATATTGTTCCTTGATGGCGTCTCGGAAAGAATTCCAAGTGGGTGCGACCGAGAATAGAGAGGGTTCCCCCTCGCTCTGTTGCTCCCAGTAGGTTTCCCACCAGTCCTTGACATGGGGGGTGGCTTTAAGGAGTGAAAAAATAATCCTTTATGTAGCACCCATCCACAAGATGCTAAGCAATTAACAATTTATTCAAACACATACACAATAACAACTTCGTTTTAGCATAATTCCATTTTCATTTACACAATTATTCTACATTTTCTCAATGATAAATTTAATAACATGATGAAATAAGTAGTAGGCTAACTTTAAGATTTAAGAGCTTAAAACATAAGTATACTCAAAACATCAATAACAAAATATCACTGAAAAATACCTCCTCCTTAGCTTGTCGAAGCTCACCGGTTGTATTGTAGTCCTGGACGCTTCCAAGTATTCTTTTCCCGCTTTCCCAGAGTGAAACAATGGAATCCTCCCTGCCAACTAAGAGCCTAGCCGGCTTCCTAGCTCCAAGAAACCTTTTGGTTTCTTGGCCCTCCGTGCCCGTGACCCCAAGAACAGCAAAGCACAAATGCTCAAAGGAAACTATCACAAGAATCATCTCTTCCAAAATGTTACAACCTCTCATCATGCTCCAACCTCCTCCATCCCCTCCTCTCTTCTTCTTCTCCCTATTTATCAAGTTTCAATACACACTTCCCCAAGTCTCCTCAACCACCTCATCATTATCCATCTACCTCCCTTATCTAGATATTTTGGGGAAAATATTAAAATAAAACTAAATATAAATGACTT
>ML817981.1:70196-123601 GCA_009831015.1 Picea engelmannii
TTATCAATGCATGAGGAGTGGTGGTTTGATGAGGCTGTAAATCATCCCAAAAGGCTATTGGATGCAATCCCGTCAGCTATCATATATTCTAGTAGAGCTAGCGTGTTTGGTGAAGATGAAGGATATGTTATGGATGCTAAACAATATGGATACAAGTGGATCGATCAAATCGCCACCATCTACACGCAACCTGCTCTTATTGAATACCATCTACACGCAACCTGGTCTCATTGAATATCAGTTTGGCCGACATTGTCCCATGACTTGTAGTTAACAAAAGATTAGGTAGACTTATGATGAGAGGAGGGGATGGAGGATGTTGGAGCATGATGAGAGGTTGTAACATTTTGGAAGAGATGATTCTTGTGATAGTTTCCTTTGATCATTTGTGCTTTTCTGTTCTTGGGGTCACGGGCACGGAGGGCCAAGAAACCGAAAGGTTTCTTGGAGCTAGGAAGCCGGCTAGGCTCTTAGTTGGCAGGGAGGATTCCATTGTTTCACTCTGGGCAAGCGGGAAAAGAATACTTGGAAGCGTCCAGGACTACAATACAACCGGTGAGCTTCGACAAGCTAAGGAGGAGGTATTTTTCAGTGATATTTTGTTATTGATGTTTTGAGTATACTTATGTTTTAAGCTCTTAAATCTTAAAGTTAGCCTACTACTTATTTCATCATGTTATTAAATTTATCATTGAGCAAATGTAGAATAATTGTGTAAATGAAAATGGAATTATGCTAAAACGAAGTTGTTATTGTGTATGTGTTTGAATAAATTGTTAATTGCTTAGCATCTTGTGGACGGGTGCTACACTTTCTCTGTCAGAAAATTCATGAACCGAGAAATATCCTTATAACAGATTCAACCATCTATTAACGACATCTACATCTATTTGGCCCTCAAATATGGGAATGTAAAAGTTTACTTGTACCTTAAAAGGAGTGGCGCCTCCAGAGTGGTTGTTGGGCGTAGATGTGCTGCCAGCGGGCAGTCGTTGAAGGATCTGGACAAAGTTGTCCATCATTGTGTTCCTTTGTTTCTCAAGGGCCTCCTCAAGCAATAATTTGATAGGATCTCCTGCTCCCTCATCTTTATTTTCTTCCCCCATGGGTGGCCTTCAGGGTTTGTGAGGTTGATCTTGTAACAGTTCAACTAGATTGAGCCCTAACTCCTTATACCCCGACCTTGTTGGGGACATGCATAGAAGGATCGAGAAAGAGAAGACCACTCTGATACCACTGATCCAGATTTATGCAGGAACACAATGAAATACAGAAATACACATAAGTACAGAGATACAGCGGAAGTAAAACTTCATTTCATTAACAACAAATGACTGAAATATGCTTACAGACATCATGGAAATAAAATAGCTCGGGCGTTGGTAGCTTATCTTTGAGAAGAGATGTGGCGGCTACTGGCCTCTGAAATCTGTGTTAAAATGAGGCATGAAGGCCTATATATTATTGATAAATAATGGAAAACCCTAAACATCGAAAAACCTAAACCTAGGAGATTAAACGCTAGAATATGGGCCCCGTTGGGGTAAATTGGTACATCAATTTCCTAGGGTCGTAACTTTGGCATACTATCTCCGTTTGATGCACATGATACATCATTAGAAATATCTATCCTAGGACCACACTGCTGAAAATGATTATCAAGTCCAAAATGGACTCAAATTTGTTGGAGCATTCATGCCCAAAAAACGTCGTTTAGGGCCTCAAAATGGATCCGAAAGTTCAAAACCCGAAAAACTGCTAAAAATAGTAAATTGTTCTACAATTAAGGAAACTGAATAATCGAAAGAAACAATGGTGTGGGTCTAACTGGAATAGGTGGGTGGCCACCAATATCCACCTGGATCATTCCTCCCCCCTTAAGAAGTAATGGTCCCCATTGCGTTGAGTTCCTCCATGAGATGAGGAAAATTTTGTTGAACTTGGTCCTTGCTTAGCAACTTGCCCTGGTGAAGGAGTTGGTCTGCTTTGACAACTCGATATAGTTGGATCCTCTGCTGGCAGGTGTTCTTGATCTATGTGTCCATAATCCGATCATTTGTGGCTTGTTCCATGAAATCTGGGTTTAACATGGTTGTTGTGAGTTGTTATTCCATGTCAGATGTGTCCAGTAGAGGTGGAAAGTAGGGTCGAAGACAGTCCACATTGAACATTGGGTGCAGACCAAGGAATGGTGGAATATTAAGCTCAAAGGCATTTTCCCCTACAGCCTTGGTGATGGTGTATGGCCCATATCGGAGCGGGCGAATCTTGCAGTAGGGTCCAGCGAGGCACTCATTTTGAAAATGTAGCCACACTTTGTTGCCCACCTAAAAGTTGTGTGGAACCCGATGTTGATCATGTCGTTACATGTACTTAGCATTGGCTCCATCCAATATGTCAAGAACCTGTTGGAGTATGTGATGAATGCACTCAATGAAGTTGTTTGCCTTGTCAGCCTCAAACTGGACATGGGTTGAATTTGCCTGAGTAGCCGCAAATGGCATGGCTACGTCAATGGGACATAGTGCATGGAATCCCAAGCCCACTTGAAAGGAGTTGTGGTTGGTTGAGCTATGGAGAACCCGGTTGTAGATGTGTTGTACATAGGGTAGGCTCTCATCCCATGTGCGTGGATGCTTTGAGTTGTACATGTGTAGAATGTGTACAATCATCCAGTTGATGACCTCTGTCTGGCCATCAGTTTGTGGATGGAAAGTTGTGGACTTGATGAGCTTGGTGTCCAGCATCGACCAGAGGTTGGACCAAAATGTATTGAGGAACCTGTTGTCCTTATATGAGATAATATACTATGGGATCCAAAAGTGTACCCACACTCGTTCAAAGAAGAGTTTAGCAGTGGCTTATGTTGTGATATTCTTCTTGCAGTCCATCATAATGGACATCTTCGAGAATCTGTCGATGACCACAAAAACACAATCATTGCCATGCTTAGTATAAGGAAGGCTCGACATGTAATCCATGGAGATGGATTCCCAAGTTCGACTAGGGATAGGCAGTGAAGTATAGATGCCTTGCTTCTTGATGGTCAGTTTTGCAATGGCACAAGCAGTGTAGGACTTGATGTACTTCCTGACATCCTATCGAAGGTTTGGCCAATAGAAATACTTTTGCAGTACTACCATGGTTTGCTTGACCCCGAAATGCCCAGCAAACCAACTGTAGTGTGCCTCCCAAATCATCTTGGAATGATCACTTGAAGGAATAAAAATATGTCCCAGGTGACATAGCAAGGCATCCTGGAGGTGATAATTAGGAACTTGCTTACCCTCCAAGAGAATATTGTATGTGTGGCCGAATTCTTGATCACTTTAGTAGAGAAGTGACCAATCAGAAGTCTCATGCCCACAAGAGTTGAGCACCGTGGTTAGCGCCATGATAGGGGGTGGGATAAGGAATTCAGCAAAATTATTGGCGCTTCCTTTATTGTAATTAATGTTCAAATGAAAATGTTGCAGGTATGTGGACCACTTCGGATGACGATCATTCTACAACTTCCCTTGTGTCTGTATGAACTGCAAGGGTCGGTGGTCTGTGTGGATGACTGTTTCCTTTCCCAAAATGTAATGATTCCATTGCCGGTAAGCCTACATAATGGAATACATCTCTTTGTCATAAGTGGGATACTTTCGGAATGTGTCAGAAAGTGTCTCACTCTGATATGCCATTGGATGCCCCAATTGAGTAAGGACTACCCCAATAGCATAGTCGAAGGCATCTGTCTTGATCTCAAATGGTTGTTGCAAGTCTGGTAATGTGAGCACTGGTGTAGAGTAGAGGCGATGCTTCAAATCTTCAAACACCTTCTGTTGAGATTCAGACCAAAAGAATTTTTCTTTCGCTCCTCCCTTGGTGACTTGACTCAAGGGACAAGTGATATGAGATAATCCCAACACAAACCTGTGGTAGAAATTGGCAAGACCCAAAATGTTACGGAGCTCTGTTAAGGTGGTTGGAGGTGACCAATCCTGGATGACTTGGATCTTTGTTGGATCCACATGCACCCCCCACTCATCAATGATGTATCCTAGACACTGAACCTGGGTCATGCCAAAAGTGCACTTCTCTAAATTGGCACACAACTTGTGTTGTTGCAGTGTTTTGTAGGAGTTGTCGAATGTGGTGGAGGTGCTCTTCCCAAGTCTGGCTGAAGATCAGAATGTCATCCAAGTACACCACTACAAATGAGTTGGTGAATGGTCCCAATATGTCATCCATTAGTCTCATGAAGGTTGCAGGGGAATTCGTCAACCCGAAAGGCATGACCAGCCATTCGAAAAGGCCCTCCTTGGATTTGAAGGCAGTCTTCCACACATCAGAGGGTTCAATTGGTACCTAATGATACCCAGACTTCAAGTTGATCTTGCTTAGATATTTCTCCCCCTTGAGTTGGTCCAGAAGTTCATCAATCTGTGGGATAGGGTACCTATTCCGAATAGTAATCTTGTTCAATGTCTGATAGTCAATGCAGAGTCTCCTTCTCCCAAGTCTCGGGCTCCCACAAGGTTATGAACTCGGTCGGATGTGATATTTCTACAACATCTCCTCAATCTGCCTCTTGATTTCGTCATTCTCCATAACATAGCACCGATATATTGGTCCATTGGGCAGCGACGCACCTGGATTCAGATTGATGGGGTGCTTGACCTGACAATGTAGAGGCAACCCTGCGGGGCAGGTGAAGATGCCCTCATACTTCTCCATGACCTTATCCATCTATTGTTTTCATGCAGAGGGGCCTTGTCCGAAGGTCATGGCCACAGTCTTCTTCTTTCCCTAAGGACGGATCATCAGGAAAACAAATTTCTTGGTTTTAGCAAAGAGCTTACTTCATTGTTTTGCAATAACCAAAGAGATAGTTGTAGGCGGTGCTATTTCTGGTATCCTGTACATATTATTGCCCAAATTAATAATAACAGCACGAGGCTTGGACTCATACACAGCATGTCACTTCCACAAGTATGGTTGGCCTAATAATACATCAGAAACATCAAGAGGAGCATTGTCACATAATACCTCATTCGTGAAGGGTTTGATCCTATAGGGAAGGCGATATTGTTGGCTTACGTGGAGGTCCCATCCTTGGTGCATCCACCTGATGGTGTATGGTTGTGGGTGTGTTTTTTTCAGCAAGCCCAGCCATTTCATGACCTCTACTGAGATGAGGTTCTTCTGGCTCCCGCTGTCAACAATGAACTGCTTTACCCACATCTGGGAATGGAAGAGGTGTTGTGCCTCCTCTGGATCTTCTAGTTCCTTCTTATGGATCTTCATTGTGGCAATGGTGGTGTTGGGATCCACATCAATAATCTGGTTCCCCCTATCATTCCCCTTGTTGGGTTATGATTCAGAGTCGGAGCCTGCATCTAATTCAGAAGCTTTCAACGCGGCTACCAGTGACTGCTTGGCCCGACACTGACTTATGTTGTGAGTGGAGCTCTTATGAAACTCACACCACTTCCCCGTGTCCTTTTTTGGCTTCGTGATGTTTTTCTTTGCTTGTGGCTTTGGTAGGTTGTCCTGGGCCGCCCCTCCTTGGCTTGTTCCTTTGTTCGGCGGTTTGGGGGTACCTTTCCCTTGCATCTGATTCGCAGACCCAAAGTCTCGCTTCATCTGTTTGAACTTCTGCTCAATCTTGGCAGCATACTGGTATGTCACACAAAGCGAGGAGATGTCAAGGAACTCCATTTCCTCCTTAATGTATCTATGAAGACAACTACGGTACTTTAACACCAAATGTTTCTCTGAATCTTTGATACCCAAATTTCTGTGTATGGTATGGAACAGATTTGTCACCTCATGCACATCTTGGTCCCTTTGTTGCCACATCGTAGTCCATTGTATGTATTTGTCCTCATTACTCCCCATGGGATAATATTGTTCCTTGATGACGTCTCCGAAATAATTCCATGTGGGTGCGACCGAGAAAAGAGAGGGTTCCCCCTCTCTTTGTTTCTCCCAGTAGGTTTCCCACTAGTCCTTGACATGGGGGGCAGCTTTAAGGAGTGAAAAAATAATCCTTTCTCGGTCGGAAAATTCGTGAACCGAGAAATATCCTTCTAACAGATTCAACCATCTATCAACGACATCTACATCTATTTGGCCCTCAAATATGGGAATGTCAAAGTTTACTTGTACCTTAAAAGAAGTGGAGCCTCCAGAGTGGTTGTTGGATGTAGATGCACTGCTAGTGGGCATTCGTTGAAGGATCTGGGTAATGTTGTCCATCATCACGTTCCTTTGTTTCTCGAGGGCCTCCTCAAGCAATAATTTCATAGGATCTCCTGCTCCCTCATCTTTCTTTTCTTCCCCCATGGGAGGAATTATGGGTTTACGAGGTTTATCTTGCAACGGTTCAACCAGATCAAGCCCTAACTCCTTATACCCCGACCTTGTTGGGTACATGAAAAGAAGGATCGAGAAAGAGAAGAACACTCTGAAACCACTGATCTGTATTTATGCAGGAACACAATGAAATACAGAAATACACATAAGTGTAGAGATGCAGCGGAAGTAAAACTTCTTTTCATTAACAACAAATGACTGAAATATGCTTACAAACATAATGGAAATAAAATAGCTCGGACGCTGGTAGATTATCTCAGAGAAGATATGTGGCAGCTATTGGCCTCTGAAATATGTGTTACAATGAGGCGTGAAGGCCCATATATTATTGAGAAACAATGGAAAACCCTAAGCATCTGAAAACCTAACCCTAGGAGATTAAACGCCAGAATATGGGCCCCGTTGGGGTAAATTGGTACATCAATTTCCCGAGGTCGTAACTTTGGCATACTATCTTCATTTGACACACATGATACATCATTAGAAAGATCTATAAGAGGACTACACTGCCGACAACGAATATCGAGTCCAGAACAGACTCTTATTTTTTGGAGCATTCATGCCCAAAAAACGTCATTTAGTGCCTCAAAACGGCTCCGAAAGTTCGGGACCCAAAAAATTGCTAAAAATAGTAAATTATGCTACAATTAAGGAAACTGAAAAACTGAACGAAACAAGGGTGTGGTTCCAAGTGGAATAGGCAGGTGGACACCAATATCCACCTAGATCATTCCTCCCCCCTTAAGAAGCAATGGTCCCCATTGTGTTGAGTTCCTCCATGAGATGAGGAAACTTTTGTTGAACTTGGTCTCTATTGAGCCACTTCCCTGGTGAAGGAGTTGGCCCTCTTTGAAAACTCAATATAGATGGATCCTCTAATGGTGGGTGTTCTTAATCTATGTGTCCATAATCTGATCAATTGTGGCTTGTTCCATGCAATCTAGGTTTAACTCTGTTGGTGTGAGTATTTATGCCATGTCGGATGTGTCCAATAGAGGTGGAAAGTAGGTTTGAAGGCGGTCCACATTGAACACTAGGTGAAGATCAAGGAATCATGGAATACTGAGCTCAAAGGAAATGTCCCCTACAGCCTTGCAAATGGTGTATGGCCCATATTGGAGCGGTCGAATCTTGAGGTAGGTTTCAGCGAGGCACTCCTTTTACAAATGTAGACACACTTTGTCTCCCACCTGGAAGTTGTGTGGAACCCGACGTTGATCATCTCGCTGCTTGTACTTAGCATTGGCTCTATCCAAGATGTCATGAAACTGTTGTAGGATGTGTTGAATGCGCTCAATGAAAATGTTTTCCTTGTCAGCCTCAGACTGGACATGGGCTAAATCTTCCTGCGTAGCCACAAATGACATGGCTATGTCAATGGGACACAGTGGTTGGAATCCCAAGCCCACTTCAAAGGGGTTGTGGCTAGTTGAGCTATGGAGAGCCTGATTGTAGTTGTGTTGTACATAGGTCAGGCTCTCATCCCATGTGCAGGGATTCTTTGAGTTGTACATGCACAGAATGTGTACAATCATTAGGTTGAAGACCTTTGTCTGGCCATCAGTTTGTTGAAGACCTCTATCTGGCTGTGATAGGGGGTCGGCTGAGGCAGTCTGCAACATTATTGGTGCTTCCTTTATTGTACTTAATGTTCAAATGAAACTATTGCATGTATGTGGACCACTTCTGATGTCGATCGTTCTGCAACTTCCCTTGTGTCTGTATGAACTGCAAGGGTCGGTGGTCTATCTGGATGATCGTTTCCTTTCCCAAAATGTAATACTTCCATTGTCGGAAATCATGCACAACGGAATACATCTCTTTTTCATAAGTGGGATACTTCCAGACTGTGTCGGAAAGTGTCTCACTTTGATATGCCATTGGATGCCCCTACTAAGTAACGACTGCCCCAATAGCAAAGTCGGAGGCATCTGTCTTGATCTCAAATGGTTGTTGCAAGTTTGGTAATGTGAGCACTAGTGCAGAGCAGAGGTGATGCTTCAAATCGTCGAACGCCTTCTGTTGAGATTCATACCAAAATAATTTTTCTTTCGCTCCTCCCTTGGTGACTTGACTCAAGGGTCAAGTGATATGATAGAATCCCAACACAAAACTACGGCAAAAATTGGCAAGAACCAAAAAGATGCAAAGCTCTATTAGGGTGGTTGGGGCTGGCCAATCCCAGATGACTTAGATCTTTGTTGGATCCACATGCACCCCCCGCTCATCAATGACGTATCCCATATACTGAACCTGGGTCATGCCAAAAGTGCACTTCTCCAAATTGGCACACAACTTGTGTTGCCGCAGTGTTTGGAGGACTTGTCGAATGTGATGGAGGTGCTCTTCCCAAGTCTGTCTAAAGATCAGAATGTCATCCAAGTACACCACTACAAATGAGTTGGTGAATGGTCACAAGATGTCGTCCATTAGTCGCATGAAGGTTGCAGGGGCATTCATCAACCCGAAAGGCATGACCAGCCATTTGAAAAGGCCCTCCTTGGATTTGAAGGCAGTCTTCCACACATTAGAGGGTTCGATTGGTACCTGGTGATACCTAGACTTCAAGTCGATCTTGCTGAAATATTTCACCCCCTTAAGTTGGTCTAGAAGGTCATCAATCTATGGGATAGGGTACCTATTCCAGACAATGATCTTGTTTGGAGCTCGATAGTCAATGCAGAGTCTCCAAGTCCCATCCTTCTTCTTCACAAGCACGATCGGGCTCCCACAGGGCGATGAGCTCGGACGGATGTGACCTTTCTGCAACATCTCCTGAATCTACCTCTTGATTTCATCATTCTCCAGAACAGAGCGCTGATAGATTGGCCCATTGGGCAGCGATGCACCTGGGGTCAGATCGATGGGGTGCTTGACCTGACAGTGTAGAGTCACCCCTACGAGGGAGGTGAAGATATCCTCATACTCCTCCACGACCTTATCCATATGTTGTTTCTGTGCAGAGGGGCCCTGTCTGAAGGTCGTGGCCACAGTCTTCTTCTTTTCCTAAGGGCGGATCATTAGGAAAACAAATTTCTTGGTTTCGGCAATGAGCTTACTTCATTGTTTTCCAGTAACCAAAGAGATGGTTATAGGTGGTGTTATTTCTGGTATTCCGTACATCTTATTTCCCAAAGTAATAATAACATCACGAAGCCTGGACTCATACAAATCATGTCTCTTCCACAAGTATGGTTGGCCTAATAATACATAAGAAACATCAAGAGAAGAAATTTCACATAATAACTCATCTGTGAAGGGCTTGATGTTGTAGGGAAGGCGACATTGTTGGCTTATGTGGAGGTCCCATCCTTGGTGCAGCCACCAGATGGTGTATAGTTGTGGGTGTGTTGTGGTCGGCAAGCCTAGTTGTTTCACGACCTCTACTGAGATGAGGTTCTTTTGGCTCCCGCTGTCAACAATGAACTGCAACGGGGAACCCTTTACCCACATCTAGGAATGGAAGAGGCACTCCGCCTCCTCTGAATCTTCTAGTTCCTTCTTTTGGATCTTTGTTGTGGAAACGGTGGCATTGGGCTCTGCATCGATAATCTGCTTCCCCCTGTCATTCCCCTTGTCGAGTTCTGATTCAAAATCGGAGCCTGCATCCAATTCAGAAGCCTTCAACTCGGCTACCAGTGACTGCTTGGCCCAACACTCACTTGTGTTGTGAGTGGATCTCTTATGGAACTCACACCACTTCCCCGTGTCATTTTTTGGCTCCGTGATGTTGTTCTTTGCTTGCGGCTTTGGCGAGTTGTCCTGGGCTGCCCCACCTTGTCTTGATCCTTTGTTTGGTTGTTTGGGGTTACCTTTCCCTTGATTTTGATTCACAGTCCCAAATTCTCCCCTCTTCTGTTTGAACTTTTGCTCAATCTTGGCAGCATACTGGTATCCCGCACCAAGCAAGGAGATGTCTAGGAACTCCATTTCCTACTGAATGTATCTATGAAGACAACTGTAGTACTTTAACACCAAATGCTTCTCCGAATCTTTGATACCCAACTTTGTGCGTAGGGTATGGAACAGATTCGTCAGCTCATGCACATCTTGGTCCCTTTGATGCCTCAGCATAGTCCATTTTATGTATTTGTCCTCATAGCTCCCCACAGGATAATATTGCTCCTTGATGGCATCTCGAAAAAAATTCCAAGTGGGTGCAACCGAGAATAGAGAAGGTTCCCCCTCGATCTGTTGCTCCCAGTAGGTTTCCCACCAATCCTTGACATGGGGACTTGCTTTAAGGAGTGAAAAAATAATCCTTTCTCGGTCGGAAAATTCATGAACCGAGAAATATCCTTCTAACAAATTCAACCATCTATCAACGACATCTTCATCTATTTGTACCTCAAATATGGGAATGTCAAAGTTTACTTGTACCTTAAAAGGAGTGGCACCTCCAGAGTGGTTGTTGGATGTAGATGCGCTACCAGTGGGCAGTCGTTGAAGGGTCTAGGCAAAGTTGTTCATCATCGTGTTCCTTTGTTTCTCGAGGGCCTCCTTGAGCAATAATTTGATAGGATATTCTGCTCCCTCATCTTTCTTTTCTTCCCCCATGGGCGACATTCAGGGTTTGCGAGGTTGATCTTGCAACGGTTCAACTAGATCGAGCCCTAACTCCTGATACCCCGACCTCGTTAGGGACACGTAAAGAAGGATCGAGAAAGAGTAGACCGCTCTGATACCACTTATCTAAATTTATGCAGGAACACAATGAAATACATAAATACACATAAGCACAGAGATGCATCGGAAGTAAAACATCATTTCATTAACAACAAATGATTGAAATATGCTTACAGACATAATGGAAATAAAATAGCTCGGGTGCTGGTAGCTTATCTCTGAGAAGACATGTGGCGGCTATTGGCTTCTAAACTCTGCGTTACAATGAGGTGTGAAGGCCTATATATTATTGAGAAAAAATGGAAAACCATAAACATCCAAAATCCTAACCCTAGGAGATGAAACGCCAGAATATGGGCCCCATTGGGGTAAATTCGTACATCAATTTCTCAAGGTCGCAACTTTGGCATACTATCTCCGTTTGACGCAAATGATACATCATTAGAAAGATCTATTCGAGGAATACACTGCCGACAACGAATATCAATTTTGGAACAGACTCAAGTTTGTCGAAGGATTCATGCCCAAAAAATGTCGTTTAGGGCCTCAAACCGGCTCTGAAAGTTCAGGACCCGAAATGCTGCTAAAAATAGTAAATTGTGCTACAATTAAAGAAATTGAAAAACTAAAAGAAACAATGGTGTGGGTCCAAGTGGAATAGGTGGGTTACCACTAATATCCACCTGGATCATTCCTCCCCCCTTGGGAAGCAATGGTCCCCATTGCATTGAGTTCCTCCATGAGATGAGGAAACTTCTGGTGAACTTGGTCCCTGCTGAGCCACTTGCCCTGGTGAAGGAGTTGGCTTTCTTTGACAACTCGATATAGCTGGATCCTCTGCTGGCAGGTGTTCTTGATCTATGTGTCCATAATCCGATCATTTGTGGCTTGTTCCATGCAATTTGGGTTTAACTTTGTTGGTG
This sequence comes from Picea engelmannii, assembly GCA_009831015.1. Classification (NCBI taxonomy): domain Eukaryota; kingdom Viridiplantae; phylum Streptophyta; class Pinopsida; order Pinales; family Pinaceae; genus Picea; species Picea engelmannii. Next base: position 82,109 of record ML817981.1, read on the forward strand.
TGAGTTGTTCTGCCATGTCGGATGTGTCTAGTAGAGGTTGAAAGTAGGGTCAAAGGCAATCCACATTGAACACTGGGTGCAGACCAAGGAATGGTGGAATACTGATCTCAAAGGCATTGTCCCCTACAGCCTTGGTGATGGTGTATGGACCATATCAGTGCAGGCAAATCTTGCGGTAGGGTCCAACAAGGCACTCCTTTTGCAAATGTAGCCACACTTTGTCACCCACCTGGAAGTTGTGTGGAACCCGATGTTGATCATGTCACTGCTTGTATTTAGCGTTGGCTCTGTCCAATATTTCATGAACATGTTGGTGGATGTGTTGAATGCACTCAATGAAGATGTTTGCCTTGTTATCCTCAGACTGGACATGGGTTGAATCTGCCTGAGTAGATGCAAATGGCATGGCTACGTCAATAAGACACGGTGGTTGGAATCCCGAGCCCACTTGAAAGGGGTTGTGGTTGGCTGAGATATGGAGAGCTCGGTTGTAGTTGTGTTGTACATAGAGTAGGCTCTCATCCCATGTGTGTAGATGCTTTAAGTTGTACATGCACAGAATATGTACAATCATCCGGTCGACGACCTCTGTCTGGGCATTAGTTTGTGCATGGAAAGTTGTGGACTTGGTGAGCTTGGTGTCCAACAACGACCAGAGGCTAGAAAAAAATGTACTGAGGAACCTGTTGTCCCAATCTGAGATGATAGAGTGTGGGATCCCATAGTGTACCCACACTCGTTCAAAGAAGATTTTAGCAGTGGCTTCTGCTGTGATATTCTTCTTGCAAGCCATAATAATGGACATCTTTGAGAATCTATCGATGACCACAAAAACATAGTCATTTCCATGCTTAGTAGAAGGAAGGCCCGACATATAATCCATGGAGATGGATTCCCAAGGTCAACTAGGGGTAGGCAGCGAATTATAGAGTCCTTGCTTCTTGATGGCCGATTTGGCAATGGCGCAAGCAGTGTAGGACTTGATGTACTTCCCAAAATCATATCGAAGGTTCGGCCAATAGAAATACTTTTGCAGTACTGCCACAGTTTTCTCGACCCCGAAATGCCCAGCGACCCGACTGTAGTGCGCCTCCCAAATCATCTTGGCATGCTCACTTGAAGGAACATAAATATGTCCCAGGTGACATAGCAAATCATCCTGGAAGTGAAAATTAGGTACTTTCTTACCCTCAAGGAGCGTATTGTATGTGTGGCAGAATTCTGGATCACTTTTGTACAGAAGCAGCCAATCAAAAGTCTCGTGCCCACAAGAGTTGAGCACCATGGTTAGCACCATGATAGGGGGTCGGCTGAGGCAGTCTGCAACATTATTGGTTCTTCCTTTGTTGTACTTAATGTTCAAATGAAACTGCGACAAGTACGTGGACCACTTCTGATGGCGATCGTTCTGCAACTTCCCTTGTGTCTGTATGAACTGCAAGGGTTGGTGGTCTGTTTGGATGATCGTTTCCTTTCCCAAATGTAATGCTTCCATTGCTGGAAATCCTGTACAATGGAATAAATCTCTTTGTCATAAGTGGGATACTTCCAAACTATGTCAGAAAGTGTCTCACTGTGATATGCCACTGGATGCCCCTATTGAGTAAGGACTGCCCCAATAGCATAGTCGCGGGCATCTGTCTTGAACTCAAATGGTTGTTGCAAGTCTGGTAATGTGAGAACTGGTGCAGATCAAAGGTGATGCTTCAAATAATTGAACACCTTCTATTGACATTCAAAACAAAACAAAAATTATTTCGCTCCTCCCTTGGTGACTTGACTCAAGGACCAAGTGATATGAGAGAATCCCACCACAAACCTGCGGTAGAAATTGGCAAGACCCAAAAAGTTGCAGAGCTCTATTAGGGTGGTTGGGGTTGGCCAATCCCATATGACTTGGATCTTGGTTGTATCCACATGCACCCTTTTCTCTTCAATGTTGTATCCCAGATACTAAACCTAGGTCATGCCAAAAGTGCACTTCTCCAAATTGGCACACAACTTGTGTTGCCGCAGTGTTTGGAGGACTTGTCGAATGTGGTGGAGGTTCTCTTCCCAAGTCTGGTTGAAGAAGGTTGTAGGGGCATTCATCAACCCGAAAGGCATGACCAGCCATTCAAAAAGGCCCTCCTTGGATTTGAAGGAAATCTTCCACACATCATAGGGTTCAATTGGTACCTGGTGATACCCAGACTTCAAGTCGATCTTGCTGAAATATTTCTCCCCCTTGAGTTGGTCAAGAAGGTCATCAATCCCTAGGATAGGGTACCTATTCTAGACAGTGATCTTGTTCAGTGCCCGATAGTCAATGCAGAGTCTCCAAGTCCCATCCTTCTTCTGCACCAGCATGATCAGGCTCCCATAGGGTGATGAACTCGGTCGAATGTGACCTTTCTGCAACAACTCCTGAATTTGCCTCTTGATTTTGTCATTCTCCATAAAATAGTGCCGATAGATTGGTCCATTGGGTAGCGATGCACCTGGGTCAGATCGATGGGGTGCTTGACCTGAAAGTGTAGAGGCACCTCTGCAGGGGAGGTGAATATGTCCTCGTACTCCTCGATGACCTTATCCATATGTTGTTGTCGAGAAGAGGGGCCCTATATGGATGTCTTAGCCACAGTCTTCTTCTTTCCCTGAGGTCGGATCATCAGGAAAAAAAATTTCTTGGTTTTGGCAATGAGCTTACTTCATTGTTTTGCAGTAACCAAAGAGATGTGTGTAGCCGGTGCTATTTTCGATATCCTGTACAGCTTATTTCCCAAAGTAATAATAACAGCATAAGTCCTAGAATCATACACATTATGTCGCTTCCACAAGTATGGTTGGCCTAATAATACATCAGAATCATCAAGAGGAGCAATGTCACATAATACCTCATCCGTGAAGGGCTTGACGCTATAGGGAAGGCGACATTGTTGGCTTATGCGGAGGTCTCATCCTTGGTGCAGCCACCCAATGGTGTATGGTTGTGGGTTTTTTGTGGTCGGCAAGCCCAGTCGTTTCATGACCTCTACTAAGATGAGGTTCTTCTAGCTCCCACTCTCGACAATGATTTGCAATGGGGAACCCTTTACCCACATCTCCACCTCCTCTGGATATTTTGGTTCCTTCTTCTGGATCTTTGTTGTGGCAATGGTGGTGTTGGGCTTTGCATCGATAATCTGCTTCCCCCTGTCATTCCCCTTATCGGGTTCTGACTTAGAGTTGGAGCCTGCATCCGATTCAGAAACCTTCAACTTAGCTACCAGTGACTGCTTGACCCGACACTCACTTGTGTTGTGAGTGGATCTCTTATGGAACTCACACCACTTCCCTGTGTCCTTTTTTGGCTTTGTGATGTTGTTCTTTACTTGCGGCTTTGGCGGGTTGTCCTGGGTCGCCCCACCTTGGCTTGATCCTTTGTTCAGTGGTTTGGGGGTACCTTTCCCATTCTTTTAATTTACAAACCCAAAGTCTCGCTTCTTCTATTTGAACTTTTGCTCAATCTTGGCAGCATACCGGTATGTTGCACCAATCGAGGAGATGTCGAGGAACTCAATTTCCTCCTGAATGTATCTATGAAGACAACTGCAATACTTTAACACCAAATGTTTCTATGAATATTTGATACCAAACTTTGTGCGTAGGGTATGGAACAGATTCATCAGCTCATGCACATCTTGATCCCTTTGTTGTCGCAGTGTAGTCCATTGTATGTATTTTTCCCCATAGATCCCCATGGGATAATATTGTTCCTTGATGGTGTCTCCGAAATAATTCCAATTGGGTGTGACTGAGAATAGAGAGGGTTCCCCCTCACTCTGTTTCTCCCAATAGGTTTCCCACCAGTCCTTGACATGGGGGGCAGCTTTAAGGAGTGCAAAAATAATCCTTTCTCGGTCTCAAAATTCATGAACTGATAAATAACAGATTCAACCATCTACCAACGACATCTGCATCTATTTGGCCCTCAAATATGGGAATGTCAAATTTTACTTATACCTTAAAAGGAGTGGCACCTCTAGAGTGGTTGTTGGATGTAGATGCGTTTCCAGTGGGCAGTGGTTGAAGAATATTGGAAAAGTTGTTCATCATCGAGTTCCTTTGTTTCTCAAGGGCCTCCTCGAGCAATAATTTGATAGGATATGTTGCTCCCTCATCTTTCTTTTCTTCCCCCATGGGCGGCCTGTTGTGAGTGGGAAATCCCTCTACGGACTAGCACTTAGGGTTTAATTATGCATGCAGAAAAGACCTAAAGATTTATACTTTCTACCGTCGTCCCAGACCTAATCTCCATTATTCTTAAGCAAATACATAGTTGAGAAGATCAAGTGAGCATACCTTATTTCGGGCATTTTATGTAGATCATTCCTCAAGCTTGATCACTTTTTGATTGTAGCTCTCCTCACAAGGCTAACCTGCATTCACACAAAACAAACAACAAACTCCACATACATTTGATATATAGATTAATGGGTTAGAGATTCAATAAACAAGTATGCAATAAACCATGAAAACGTCATATGGTGGGACGGGAAAAGAATTTATTTATCTTTAACTTCAACAAATCAACTTACAATGATGAATCTGGTCGCTGCTCCACGAACCTGGTCCTGGGCTCCTCTTCAACTTTCCTCCAACTTCTTTGCTTTATATTTCTCTTTTCACAAGGATGGCTAAAGGGTTGGGACAAAGGGAATGTGCAATCGGGTATAGTTTTTTTACTATGATTCTCCTCCTCCAAATGGGACCCCTAACCCTTCTTTTATAGGCTAGAAGAAGCTAGATATTTGGTCGAAACCTCGGCCATGAATGGCCAGAAGGTTTAATTAACTCACCCAAAGTTGTGTGTTCCATCAGTAACTTTCCTTTTTTTGTGCTTTTGTAGGTACACGTGGGTTGTTTTGGGTCAGCTAGCGTGTACATGCATGCAGTAATAGAGCAGGGTGCATGGGCCTTTATAAAAAGTGTTTTTAAGAAGAGTTGTTCAGCAGTGCTTTGGAAAAGAAGGAATTTGAGATGGCCTGTGCCAGGTAAGCATGTCTATTGAAAATTAGGGTTATAAAAGATGTCCCCTAATGTGTGAGGTCAGAAGAGAATCTGATGGCCGAAATACATTAACAATCTTTACTGATGTGCCGAACAAGTGATCCCAAGGACCATAAATCAGGAGGCGCCATCTGCAAAAATAACAATTGTCTCAACGAGGTGGACATACTCATGCTTGGGATAAAATAAAATCATGGCTACCAATCAAATACACTATAGATCCATGTCATATAACTATATAAAGTGTAGCTGTGAACAATACACAATGGAGCTACATCTCGAAATCAAAAATATATACATGTAGAGTATCCATCTTCTTAGAATTTGATAAGGCCTGATGGCTAGAGATGGGGTCTTCAGAGCTCAAGCAACAACTTCAAAATCTTCAAAACTCGGGTAGGAGTGTAATATGAGTGTACAACTTCACTACCTAGAGGTCTTCGATGGCTCGTCGGTCATGGACTAGAGAATATTGACGATCAGACTGAGAGCTTCATTGATTTTAAAAAAAGACTTGATTGGACGTTCAGGATGGTCGGGTATGAGGGAAAGAGAAAAACTGCAGAGGAGCGGACTCAAGCTTGGTAAAAAATTCCCTTGGACAATAGCACGACAAATTATGAGACTCAGGCAGCATGGCATTAACATAAGTTTACGAGGCAGGAGGCAACGCAAACTCTCCATATGTTTGGAAGAAGAACCAAATGGAGGAGGACAGAGCTCTATGTAGCGAGAACAGCTTCCTAAGGTCATATTAAATCCCAAAATTTGATGAACAAACGGATAGATGTGATTTATCTAAGGGCGACTCATTATGTTGCCAATAAAGAAAATACTTTTCCCTTCCTCTTTTTGGGGTATATTTGACTTTTTTGTCTTTTTCAATGATTTTTTTGGAAAAAGAATAAAAGAATGTTACATTACAAAGGACGAATGAGTGTTGCAAACATACCAGTTCAAGGCACAAGGACAAGACTGATGTTCAGAGAAATGACACGCGGGAAAAATCCTCCAGGGGCCAAAGGTGTCAAGACGCAGAGGCAGAGTGCTACAAGGCTTGCGTATAAGGTATTCTTCAGATGGTTCAGTTGAGAGCAACATGGAGCCAGCATTTAACCAAAGATGCAGATGTGAAAACACAGTTAACAAAGCACACAATGGTAACGTCCTTCGATTTAAGTTTAACGAGCCCAGAGAAGGTAAGCTCGACGATTTTTGATATTTAGAGAGTCTGAAAAAATGTAAAAGGAGACTCCATTGGGGTACCTTTTTCGAAGGTAGTCTATTCGATTTAAAAAAGGGGTAAACTAGCATCGACAAGACGTCTATTCAAAACCATTTTAATGAGTGTGATAAAGACAAGATCACTTAGCCATTTTTTCATTTTTAAGGAATCTGAAAAAAGCTTAACTATGCACTCCGTCAGGAATGTTCTTTTGGACCATTTTAACGAGTGTGAATGAATAAGGTCACTCAACAATCTTTTCAATTTTAGGGAGTCTGGAAAGATCTTAACTATGGACTCTGTGGGGGTTCTTTTTTGTAAATTTAGTCCCTCGGGCCTGAAAAAGGGTTAAAATGATACATGAGAGTACTCTTCTAGAGAACTGAAGTTCCTTAGAGTATACCTTTGTTCGGACAGTTGACCGTCCAGACCGAAAAAGGGGTAAACTACCATCGGACAGACGTGACTTCAAATTTTAGTTTAACGAGCGTGAAAGGCCATAAGATCGCTCGGGAATATTTTCATGTTTAGAGGCTCTGAAAAGGGATGAAAAGAAGACCCATGTAAGGAACGTTCTTCTAGACCAATTTAACGAGTGTGAAGAAACAAGGTCACTCGGCAATCTTTTCATCTTTAGGGAGTCTGAAAAGGGCTTAAAGAAGACTCCATGGGAGCTACAACTCATGTATGAAACTGGTTCAGGTAGAGCCTGCTGCTAGGCTCGGACTAGGAGTCTCTTCGATAGTCAACATGGGAAGTCTCCCAAAAGGGAAGAAAACACAAACCACGATGTAAGTCCTCCCGTAGTATAGAAACCGTAGTCATGGCTTCAAGGATAGCCTTATCTGAAGGCAATTCAAAATCTGAGAAATCACACAAACGAGGGTCAACAATCCAAAAGGGTGAAGTAAACTGACCATACTCCATATGATGATGGAGGTTATGGCTAGGACTGGCAGAGTCTATCAGCAAAGATTCATGAGCATGAGGGCTTGAGGATCTACAAACAACGAGATTAGATTTAGAAGGAGACTCAAAATCACTCGTACCAAGAGGGGGAAGAAAGGGCTCCCAAGCCCCCATTGGATACACCAATGGATCAATTGTTGATTCCAAGTCTCGAGAAGGAAAACATGATTGCAAAGGTTCCTTCTCATAAGAAATTGAACACTGACGATAAGATGCCACATAATTAACCCGTGGTGGGGTCGAGTCTACACGAACACTAGGAACATGTAAAGGGGTAGTCTGAAATAACATTGAGTTAGGATGGTGATTATCAGGTGCCAGTTGGTCAATAGTGACACTACTTCCATTGTGAGGGAAATGCATCACCCGGAAGAACGTAGACACCACAGCATTCATATCATATACATAATCACGCCCGAGAAGCATATTTAAATCTAACGAGCCTTGCACCACTATAACATCAACAAGTACATTTTTCCCACCTAACAAGATAGGAAACTGAGAAAGAACCCCTAAACAATCACTAGGATGTCTCTCAAAAGTCAAGAGCTCATGCAAAGTAGACACAAGCTTGGGAGATCCCAAGACTTTCCAAACCGAGGAGGATAAAATACTTGCAGAGGCTCCCTCATCCACAATACATCGATAAATTTTTGTTGCATTAACTTCAACCCTTATTTGAAAAGGTGTAGCAGAAGGAAGATGAGGCTCAACAAGGTCATTCCAATCAAAGGAAACCATCCTAGGGCTTGGAGGGGGTGTTCTCGGAATGAGTGGAATTCCCCCTTGTTCTGAAAGTATTGAACTGGAAATGCTAAAAACATAATTAGTAGACACGTCACTCCCCAAAAGAAGAGTGGGATCATCCGATGACTGCATCGGCATGACCACTTTCGCAACCAATGGCTGAATAGGTTGTGGGACTACATGGTCTAAAGGAACCTCACCCCCCAAAAGAGGAGTGGGATTAGTCGATGACTGCATCGGCATGACCACTTTCTCAACCAATGGATGAATAGGCTGTGAGACTACATGGTCTAAAGGCACCTCACCCCCCAAACGAGGAGTGGGATCAGCCGATGATTGCATCGGCATGACCACTTTCTCAACCAATGGCTGAATAGGCTGAGAGACTACAAGATCTAAAGGCACCTCACCCCCCAAAAGAGGAGTGAGATCAACTGATGAATGCATCAGCATGACCACTTTCTCAACCAATGGCTGAATAGACTGCGAGGAAACCTCAAAAGACTCAAAATCATAAGAGCTTGCAGATAGGTACCACAATCTTTGTACCTCTGGAATGTCAGGGAACAAATGAGTAAGGTGATCTCCCTTGCAAATATTACAAGGGAACTTAGGCTTATGTCCTATCTGTTTAGGTTTCTCAACAGAATTAATGCCCCCAACATGACTAGCAGTGCTTGCTTGCACATCTCCAACATGACTTGTAGAGGTTAGTGATGGGTCGATAACATAACTTGCAGAGGCTACAGACCTATTACTAGTATGACTAGCAGTGACTAGACTTTTTCCCCCAGCATGACTTGCAGAGGGTGGGTTTGTGCCCCCAGCATGACTTGCAGAGGGTGGGTTTGTGCTCCCAGCATAACTTGCAAAGGCTGGGTGTTGGTCTTCAATGTGACTTGCAGAGGTTTTCGACCTATCTCCAACATGACTCACAGAGGTTGGTGATTTCTTCTTCCTATTCTTCCTCTTTCTATTTCATTTAGACTTCCAATTACTAGTAACTGTACTTTCACCAGAGATGGGAGAAGCAGGAGGAGAAGACTTTGCTAACAAAGAAATATCAATAGGGTGCTCGAGACATGAAGTACTTAACTGAGAAGTTTCAAGAGCAGTTGGGACATTTGGAATGGTACCCAACCAAACCGGTAGTCCCACATTCAACCCAGGAATGTACAAAGTGGCCATCAAAGGGACACCAACGTTTCCAAAGAAGGGAAAAGCACAAGAATCCCCTTGTGAAGGGGATCCTTGGTTGGTATCACTGGGAACTTTAGCCATGCATATCTTATGCATAGGTTCTCCCTTTGTGGGATCCTTCAAGTCTGTAAAAGTCACACACACTGACTCTGAAGAACCATTGTTATCAAAACAATGCCTATAAAGAGACAGCTCCACGTTTCTAAGCAGAATACTGAAAATTCCTCTCAACCGGTGGAGTGGGAAGTCTACCACCTTAGGTCAGAGACCCAAATCCACGATTGACTAACTCACTATGGAAAACTAGGGAGCACAGAGCACACACTAAAAGTTCCTAAAGGAAAATCAAGCAAACGACTAACTAGTTGGAAGAACAATTACACCAACCAACACTAGAGCAACTTACCGGTGAAAGTGAAACTCAAAAATGGAAGCACCCTCCAAGTATTCTCTGCAAAGTGTGGCCCGATGTCTGTCCTAGGTACCGTGGTATACCCCCGCAGTCACCTGTGTATGTCACTAGAAATATAGGAAACTAGGTTTCCAGCATGCGAACAGTCACCAGGCGGGTAATTCGAAAGTCGGGTAAACCACAATGAGCAGGGTATCGAGCCTGAAACTTGTCAAGGGTATAGAAGGCAAGTGGTCTGGAAGACAACTGAGGACCTCGAATGGATTTGAGACCCACGAAGCTCCGTGGCAAATGCAATCGACGGAATCCCAAGACAAGCCCTCTATATGTGTTCTCCACTACGATTGGTCCAACTTTGGAGGGGTTATCTCCACTACCTTTCCTCACACGACCTTGTGTTTAGCCCATGTGTTAGAGGGGGGTCCCAGATAACTTTCACGATACTGGAATTTGACACTCCCTAACTCAGACTCCAATGTTTTATTTAATGGCCTTTAAGAGTTTCATCTACAACCTAATTCAAGGCCCTAACCCTAAACTAGTTGGTTGACCCTACAAACATAAAAGTCTAGTTATTTTTAATTAGCATTCCTTTTAAGGCTTGATTTATTCAAAAGGTGTGGTAGTGAAACTGATGTTGTTAAGACTCTTCCGAAAAATGTTGAAACTTATATGAACACTGGAAAAGAATGATTATATTTCTTATTTTTTTCCTTTTGAAATGATTTTAAAATTAGAAGAAAACACAACGCTATACTAATTTCTTTTTCTTTTTCAAATAACAATGCAAAGAAAATGCGAGGAAAGAAAGAGATCTAACAAACTAAGTTTTTTTTTATATTTTCTTCCAATCAAAGAAGAAATAACAAAAGATTCTAAAAGAAACTGATGAATGCACGATTCATGCCCCCCCCCCTTCCCTTGCCCATGAGGAGGAATTTTAAATGCAACTCATTTTTTATTAAAATTTCAAGCTAAAAATAAGTTAAAAAATCTAGAAAACAGAAGAAATCTTTTAATGAAAAAGAAGGCTATTGTTGTGATCAAACCCAAGTTATTGACCGCTATGACAGAGGCCCAAAAACCTGAGAGGTATAACTCTTGAAAAAGGAAAGGATGACTGCCTTACCCTAAAAAAAAAAATTCTCTACTGGCACGCGACTGACAGTTCAACAGCAAGCGTGTGCATGCGAGCTGTGTAAATTCAGGGCGCGTGTACACGCATACAGACCTTATACAGGTCATGTGTACTTCTGAAACTCTAAAAAATAAAATGACAAGCAATCAAGCCCAGGAAGAGATTGCTGGTACTGAGAACGAAAATCTCTTGAAGACTCAGATACTTACTTTGACAAAAAAAAGAAAACAATTGAAGGAAAATTTCATAGAACAAAACCAATCTGAGGTGAAAACTAAGCTACAAAACTACAAAAACAGAGACTAGAATGAGTTCCAGAAAACCCTTGAGAAGGATTATTTCTGACAGGGGAGAGGATGACTGCCTCTCTAAAAGGAATTTTCTGGAATCATACACACAACTGACACTTCCTCAGCTAGTGTGTACATGCGGGTTGTAGGAAGGTAGGGCTCGGGTACACGTGTGCAGACCTTATACAGGCCGCGTGTACCTCTGTGGGTCTTGAAAAAAAAATGCAGTCAAGCAAAGGAACAAATATAACTAGTATGGAAGACCAGAATCTCTATTAGCTCAGACTTTTGCAGAAACTTTAAAAACAAGGAATGAAACCAATTTTTAAAAATACCCAATAAAAAAAACATTCCTAGAAACCCTAGAGATCCCCAATATGGTCGCCAATTCTGTTGTGAGTGGGAAATCCCTCTACAGATTAGCACTTAGGATTTAATTATGCACGCAGAAAAGACCTAAAGATTTCTACTTTCTACCATCGTACCAGACCTAATCCCCATTATTCTTAAGAAAATACATAGTTGAGAAGATCAAGTGAGCATACCTTATTTCGGGTGTTTGATGTAGATCCTTCCTCAAGCTTGATCGAGTTTTTATTGCAGCTCTCCTCCCAAGGCTGACCTGCATTCACACAAAACAAACAACAAACTCCACATACATTTGATATATATATTAATGGGTTAGAGATTCAATAAACAAGTATGCAATAAACCATGAAAACCTCATATGGTGGGATGGGAAAAGTATTTCTTTATCATTAACTTCAACAAATCAAATTACAACGATGAAGTCGACCGCTTCTCCACAAACTTGGTCCTGGGATCCTCTTCAACTACCCTCCAACTTCTTTGCTGTATCTTTCTCTTTGCACAAGGAGGGATAAAGGGTTGGGACAAAGGGAATGCGAAATCAAGTATATTTTCTTTACTATGATTCTCCTCCTCCAAATGGGATCCCTAACCCTTCTTTTATAGGCTAGAAGAAGTTAGGTATTTGGTCAAACCCTTGGCCATGCATGGCCTGAAGGTTTAGTTAACTCACCCAAAGTTGTGTGTTCCGTCAGCAACTTTCCTTTTTTCATGCTTTTGCAGGTACACACAGGTTGTTTTGGGTCAGCTAGCATGTACACACATGCAGTAATAGAGCAAGGCGTGTGGGCCTTTATAAAAAGTGTTTTTAAGAAGAGTTGTTCAGTAGTGCTTTGGAAAAGAAGGAATCTGAGATGGTTTGATGCTAGGTAAGCATGTCTAGAGAAAATTAGGGTTATAACACGGCCTGCGGGGTTTGTGAGGTTGATCTTGCAATGGTTCAACCAGATTGATCCCTAACTCCTTATACCCCGACCTCGTTGGGGACATGCAAAGAAGGATCGAGAAAGAGCAGACCACTCTAATACCACTGATCCAGATTTATGCAAGAACACAATGAAATACAAAAATAAACATAAGCGCAGAGATGCAGCGGAAGTAAAACTTCATTTCATTAACAACAAATGACTAAAATATGCTTACAGAGATAATGGAAATAAAATAGCTCGGGCGCTGGTAGCTTATCCCTGAGAAGAGATGTGGCCGCTATTGGCCTCTAAAATCTGTGTTACAATGAGGCTATAATTCCTATATGTTATTGAGAAACAATGGAAAACCCTAAACATCCAAAAACCTAACCCTAGGAGATGAAAATCCAGAATATGGGCCCCATTGGGGTAAATTGGTACATCAATTTCCCAGGGTTGTAACTTTGGCATACTATCTCCATTTGATGCACATGATACATCATTAGAAAGATCTATCTGAGGAATACACTGCCAACAACGAATATCAATTCCAGAACGGACTTATATTAGTTGGGGCATTCATTCCCAAAAAAACGTCATTTAGGGCCTCAAAACATCTCCAGAAGTTCAGGACCCGAAAAACTGCTAAAAATAGTAAATTGTGCTACAATTAAGGAAATTGAAAAACTGAAAGAAACAATGGTGTGGGTCCAATTGGAATAGGCGAGTGGCCACCAATATCCACCTGGATCATTCCTCCCCCCTTAGGAAGCAATGGTCCCCATTGCGTTGAATTCCTCCATGAGATGAGGAAACTTCTGTTGAACTTGGTCCCTACTGAGACACTTGCCCTGGTGAAGGAGTTGGCCTGCATTGACAACTCGATATAGTTGGATCCTCTGTTGGAGGGTTTTCTTGATCTGTGTGTCCATAATCCGATAAGTTGTGTCTTGTTCCATGCAATCTGGATTTAACTCTATTGGTGTGAGTTGTTCTGCCATGTCGAATGTGTCCAGTACAGGTAGAAAGTAGGGTCGAAGGCAGTCCATATTGAACACTGGGTGCAGACCAAGGAATGGTGGAATACTGACCTCAAAGGCATTGTCCCCTATAGCCTTGGTGATATTGTATGGCCCATATTAGAGCAGGCGAATCTTGCGGTAGGGTCCAACAAGGCACTCCTTTTGCAAATACAACCACACTTTGTCACCCACCTGGAAGTTGTGTGGAACCCGATGTTGATCATGTCGTTGCTTGTACTTAGCATTGGCTCTATCCAAGATGTCATGAACCTGTTGGCGGATGTGATAAATGCGCTCAACGAAGTTGTTTGCCTTGTCAACCTCAAACTGGACATGGGTTGAATCTACCTGAGTAGCCGAAAATGGCATGGCTAGGTCAATGGGACACAGTGGTTGGAATCCCAAGCCCACTTGAAAGGGGTTATGGTTGGTTGAGCTATGGAGAGTCTGGTTGTAGTTGTGTTGTACATATGGTAAGCTCTCATCCCATGTGTGTGGATTCTTTGAGTTGTACATGCGCAGAATGTGTACAATCATCTGGTTGACGATCTCTGTCTGGCCATCAGTTTGCAAATGGAAAGTTGTGGACTTGGTGAGCTTGGTTTCCAGCATCGACCAGACGTTGGACCAAAATGTACTGAGGAACCTACTGTCTCGATTTGATATGATAGACTATGGGATCCCAAAGTGTACCCACACTCATTCAAAAAAGAGTTTACCAGTAACTTCTCTTGTGATATTCTTCTTCTAGGCCATGATAATGGACATCTTCGAGAATATGTCGATGACCACAAAAACACAATCATTTCCATGCTTAGTAGAAGGAAGGTCCGACGTGTAATCCATGGAGATGGATTCCCAAGGTCGAACAAGGGTAGGCAGCAGAGTATAGAGGCCTTGCTTCTTGATGGTTGGTTCGTCAATGGCGCAAGCAGTGCAGGACAAGATGTATTTCCCGGCATCCTGTCGAAGTTTCAGCCAATAGAAATACTTTTGTAGTACTACCACTGTTTTCTCAACCCAGAAATACCCAACAACCCAATTGTAGTGAGCGTCCCAAATCATCTTGACACGTTCACTTGAAGGAACACAAATATATCCCAGGTAACATAGCAGGGCATCGTAGAAGTGAAAATTATGAACTTGCTTACCCTCCAAGAGCGTATTGTATGAGTGGTCAAATTCCAGATCACTTTTGTAGAGAAGTGGCCAATCAAAAGTCTCATGCCCACAAGAGTTGAGCACCGTGGTTAGCGCCTTGATAGGGGGTCGGCAGAGGCAATCTACAACATTATTGGTGCTTCATTTCTTGTACTTAATGTTCAAATGAAACTAATGGATGTATGTGGACCACTTCTGATGGCGATCATTCTGTAACTTCCCTTGTGTCTGTATGAACTGCAAGGGTCGGTGGTCTATGTGGATGACCGTTTCTTTTCCCAAAATGTAATGCTTCCATTGTCGGCAAGCCTTCACAATGGAATACATCTCTTTTCATAAGTGGGATACTTCCAGACCGTGTCGGAAAGTGTCTCACTGTGATATGCCACTAGATTCCCCTGTTGAGTAAGGATTGCCCCAATAGCATAGTCGGAGGCATCTGTCTCGATCTCAAATGGTTTTTGCAAGTTTGGTAATGTGAGCACTGGTGCAGAGTAGAGGCGATGCTTCAAATCGTCGAACGCCTTATGTTGAGATTCAGACCAAAAGAATTTTGCTTTCGCTCCTCCCTTGGTGACTTGACTCAAGGGACAAGTGATATGAGGGAATCCCAACACAAACCTGTGGTAGAATTTGTTAAGACCCAAAAATTTGTGGAGATCTGTTAGGGTGGATGGGGCTGGCAAGTCCTGGATTACTTGGATATTGGTTGGATCCACATGCACACCCCGCTCATCAATGATGTATCCCAGATACTGAATCTGGGTCATTCCAAAAGTGCACTTCTCCAAATTGGCACACAACTTGTGTTGCCACAGTGTTTGGAGAACTTGTCAGATGTGGTGGAGGTGCTCTTCCCAAGTTTGGCTAAAGATCAGAATGTCATCCAAGTACACCACTACAAATGAGTTGGAAATGGTGGTTTTGGGCCCCGCATCGATAATTTGCTTCCCCCTATCATTTTCCTTGTCGGTTTCTTATTCAGATTCAGAGCCTGCATCCGATTCAAAAGACTTCAAATTGGATACCAGTGACTGCTTGGCCCGACACTCACTTGTGTTGTGAGTGGAGCTCTTATGGAAATCACACCACTTCCCCGTGTCTTTTTTTGGCTTCGTGATGCTTTTCTTTGCTTGTGGCATTGGTGGGTTGTCCTAGGTTGCCCCTCCTTGGCTTGATCCTTTGTTCAGAGGTTTGGGGGTACCTTTCCCTTGATTATGATTCATAGACCCAAAGTCTCGCTTCTTCTGTTTGAACTTCTGCTCAATCTTGGCAGCATATCGGTATGTTGCACCAAGCGAGGAGATGTCGAGAAACTCCATTTCCTCCTGAATTTATCTATGAAGACAACTACGGTACTTTAACACCAAATGTTTATCCGAATCTTTGATACACAACTTTGTGCGTAGGGTATGGTACAGATTCGTCAGCTCATGCACATCTTGGTCCCTTTGTTGTCACAGGGTAGTCGATTGTATGTATTTGTCCTCATATCTCCCCACGAGATAATATTGTTCCTTCATGGCATCTCAGAAAGAATTCCAAGTGGGTGCGACTGAGAACAGAGAGGGTTCCCCCTCGCTCTATTGCTCCTAGTAGGTTTCCCACCAATCCTTGACATGGGGGGCGGCTTTAAGCAGTGCAAAAATAATCCTTTCTCGGTCGGAAAATTCATGAACCAAGAAATATACTTCTAACAGACTCAACCATCTATCAATGGCATCTGCATCTATTTGGCCCTCAAATATGGGAATGTCAAAGTTTACTTGTACCTTAAAAGGAGTGGTGCCTCGAGGGTGTTTGTTGGATGTAGATGTGATGCCAGTGGGCAGTGGTTGAAGGATCTGGGTAAAATTTTCCATCATCGCATTCCTTTGTTTCTCAAGGGCCTCCTTGAGAAATAATTTGATAGGATCTCCTGCTCCCTCATATTTATTTTCTTCCCCCATGGGCGGTCATAGAGGTTGATCTTGCAACAGTTCAACCATATCAAGCCATAACTCCTTACACCCCGACCTCATTGGGGACATGCAAAGAAGGATCGAGAAAGAGAAAACCGCTCTGATGCCACTGATCCGGGTTTATGCAGGAACACATTGAAATATAGAAATACACATAAGCATAGAGATGCAGTGGAAGTAAAACTTCATTTCATTAACAACAAATGACTGAAATATGCTTACAGACATGATGGAAATAAAATAGCTCGGGTGCTGGTAGCTTATCTCTGAGAAGAGATGTGGCGGCTACTGGCCTCTGAAATCTATGTTACAATGAGGCTTGAAGGCCTATATATTATTGAGAAGTAATGGAAAACCCTAAAAATCTAAAAACATAACCCTAGGAGATGAAACGCCAAAATATGGGCCCTATTCGGGTAAACTGGTACATCAATTTCCCGGGGTCGTAACTTTGGCATACTATCTCCGTTTGACGCACATGATACATCATTAGAAAGATCTATCCAAGGACTACACTTCCAAT
The DNA here is from genome assembly GCA_009831015.1 of Picea engelmannii. Lineage (NCBI taxonomy): Eukaryota > Viridiplantae > Streptophyta > Pinopsida > Pinales > Pinaceae > Picea > Picea engelmannii. Next base: position 99,065 of record ML817981.1, read on the forward strand.
GAATATCAAGTCTGAAACATTCTCTTATTCATCGAGGCATTCATGCCCAAAAACATTGTTTACGGCCTCAAAATGACTCCGGAAGTTCAAGACCTGAAAAACTGCTAAAAATAGTAAATTGTGCTACAATTAAGGAAAATGAAAGAAACAATGGTGTGGGTACAAGTGGAATAGGTGGGTGGCCACCAATATCCACCTGGATCATTCCTCCCCCCTTAGGAATAAATGGTCCCCATTGCGTTGAGTTCCTCCATGAGACGAGGAAACTTCTGTTGAACTTGGTCCTTGCTGAGCCACTTGCCCTGTTGAAGGAGTTGGCCTGCTTTGACAACTCAATATTGTTGGATCCTCTGTTGGTGGGTGTTCTTGATCTATGTGTCCATAATCCGATCAGTTGTGGCTTGTTCCATGCAATTTGGGTTTAACTTTGTTAGTGTGAGTTGTTCTGCCATGTTGGGTGTCCAGTAAAGGTGGAAAGTAGGGTCGAAGGCGGTCCACATTGAACATTGGGTGTAGACCAAGGAATGTTGGAATATTGATCTCAAAGGCATTGTCCCCTATAGCCTTGGTGATGGTGTATGGCCCATATCAGAGCAGGCGAATATTGCGGTAGGGTCCAGTGAGGCGCTCCTTTTGCAAATGTAGCAACACTTTGTTGCCCACCTAGAAGTTGTGTGGAACCTGAGGTTGATCATGTCGTTTCTTGTACTTAGCATTCGCTATGTCCAATATGTCATGAACCTGTTGGTGGATGTGATGAATGCGCTCAATGAAGCTATTTGTCTTGTCAACCTCAGACTGGACATGGGCTGAATTTGCCTAAGTAGCCGCAAATGGCATGGCTACGTCAATGGGACACAGTGGTTGGAATCCCAAGCCCACTTGAAAGGGGTTGTGATTGGTTGATCTATTGAGAGCCCGTTTGTAGCTGTGTTGTACATAGGGGAGGCTCTCATCCCATGTGTGTGGATTATTTGAGTTGTACATGCGTAGAATGTGTACAATCATCTGGTTGACGACCTCTATCTGGCCATCAATTTGCAGATGGAAATTTGTGGACTTGGTGAGCTTGGTGTTCACCATTGACCAGAGGCTTGACCAAAATATACTGAGGAACCTGTCGTCACGATCTGATATGATAGACTGTTGGATCCCAAATTTTACCCACACTCGTTCAAAAAAGAGTTTACCAGTAACTTGTATTGTGATATTCTTCTTCCAGACCATCATAATGGACATCTTCGAGAATATGTCGGCGACCAAAGAAACACAATCATTGCCATGCTTAGTAGAAGGAAGGCCCGACATGTAATCCATGGATATGGATTCCCAAGGTCGAAGAGGGGTAGGAAACGGAGTATAGAGGCCTTGATTCTTAATGGTAATTTTAGTAATGGCTCAAGAAGTGCAGGACTTGGGATGTGGTGGAGGTGCTCTTCCCTAGTCTGGCTAAAGATTAGAATGTCATCCAAGTAAACCACTACAAATGAGTTGGTGAATGGTCCCAATATGTCATCCATTAGTCTCATGAAGGTTACAGGGGCATTCGTTAACCCGAAAGGCATGACCTTCCATTCAAAAAGGCCCTCCTTAGATTTGAAGGCAGTCTTTCACACATCAGAGGGTTTGATTGGTACCTGGCGATACCCAGACTTTAAGTCAATCTTGCTGAAATATTTCACCCCCTTGAGTTGGTCCAAAAGATCATCAATCCGTGGGATAGGGTACCTATTTCAGATAGTGATCTTGTTCAGTGCCAGATAATCAATGTAGAGTCTCCAAGTCCCATCCTTCTTCTACACAAGCACGATCGATCTCCCACAGGGCGATGAACTCGGTCGAATGTGACCTTTCTGCAACAACTCATGAATCTTCTCTTGATTTCATCATTCTCCAGAACAGAGTGTCGATAAATTGGTCCATTGGGCAGTGGCGCACCTGGGGTCAGATCGATGGGGTGCTTGACCTGACAGTGTAGAGGCACCCCTACGGGGGAGGTGAAGATGTCCTTGTACTCCTCCACAAGCTTATCCATATGTTATTTTCATGCAAAGGGGCCCTATCTGGAGGTCGTGGCCACAGTCTTATTCTTTCCTTGAGGGTGGATCATCAGGAAAACAAATTTCCTGTTTTTGGAAATGAGCTTACTTCATTGTTTTGTTGTAACCAAAGAGATGGTTGTAGGCAGTGCTATTTCTGGTATCTTGTACAACTTATTTCCCAAAGCAATAATAACAACACGACGCCCGGACTCATACACAGCATGTCGCTTCCACAAGTATGGTTGGCCTAATAATACATCAGAAACATCAAGAGGAGCAAGGTCACATAATACCTCATTTGTGAAGGGCTTGATGTTGTAGGGAAGGCGACATTGTTGGCTTACGTGGAGGTCCCTTCCTTGGTGCAGCCACCCGATGGTGTATGGTTGTTGGTGTGTTGTGGTCGGCAATCCTAGTCATTTCATGACCTTTACTGAGATGAGGTTATTTTTGCTCCCATTGTCGACAATGAACTGCAACGGGGAACCCTTTACCCACATCTGGGAATGGAAGAGGTGCTCTGCCTCCTCTGAATCTTTTGGTTCCTTCTTATGGATCTTCATTGTGGAAACAGTGGCGTTGGGCTCTGCATCGATAATATGCTTCCCCCTGTCACTCCCCTTATCGGATTCTGATTCAGAGTTGGAGCCTACATCCAATTCAGAATCCTTCAACATGGCTACCAGTGACTGCTTGGCCTGACACTCACTTGTGTTGTAAGTGGAGCTCTTATGGAACTCACACCACTTCCCCGTTTCCTTTTTTAGCTTCGTGATGTTGTTCTTTGCTTGCGGATTTGGCAGGTTGTCCTAGGCTGCCCCGGCTTGTCTTGATCCTTTTTTCAGCGGTTTGGGGTTACCTTTCCATTGCTTCTAATTCGCAGACCCAAAGTCTCGCTTCATCTGTTTTAACTTCTGCTCAATCTTGGCAGCATACCGGTATGCCACACCAAGCGAGGAGATGTCGACAAAATCCATTTCCTCCTAAATGTATCTATGAAGACAATTGCGGTACTTTAACACCAAATGTTTCTCCAAATATTTGATACCCAAATTTGTGCATAGGGTATGGAACAGATTCGTCAGCTCATGCACATCTTGGTCCCTTTGTTTCCACAGTGTAGTCCATTGTATGTATTTTTCCTCATAGCTCCCCATGGGATAATATTGTTCCTTGATGGCATATTAGAAAGAATTCCAAGTGGGTGAAACTGAGAACGGAGAGGGTTCCCCCTCACTCTGTTGCTCCCAGTAAGTTTCCCACCAGTCCTTGACATGGGGGGCGGCTTTAAGGAGTGCAAAAATAATCCATTCTTGGTCGAAAAATTCATGAAATGAGAAATATCCTTCTAATAAATTTAACCTTCTATCAACGACATCTGCATCTATTTGGCCCTCAAATATGAGAATTTCAAAGTTTACTTGTAACTTAAAAGGAGTGGCGCCTCCAAAGTGGTTGTTGGATGTAGATGTGCTGCCAGTGGGCAACCGTTGAAGGATATCGGCAAAGTTGTCCATCATCGCGTTCCTTTGTTTCTTGAGGGCCTCCTCGAGCAATAATTTGATAGGATCTCCTACTCCTTCATCTTTATTTTCTTCCCCCATGGGCAGTCATCGGGGTTTGCGAGGTTGATCTTACAATGGTTCAACCAAATTGAGCCTTAACTCCTTATACCTCGACCTCGTTGGGGACATGCAAAGAAGGATAAAGAAAGAGAAGATCGCTCTGATACCACTGATCTGGATTTATGCAGGAACACAATGAAATATAGAAATACACATAAACGCAGAGATGTAGCAGAACTAAACCTTCATTTCATTAACAACAAATGACTGAAATATGCTTACAGACAGAATGGAAATAAAATAGCTCGTGCGTTGGTAGCTTATCTCTGAGAAGAAGTGCGGTGGCTACTAGCCTGTGAACTCTGTGTTACAATGATGCTAGAAGGCCTATATATTATTGAAAAACAATGGAAAACCCTAAACATCCAAAAACCTAACCCTAGGAGACGAAATGCCAGAATATGGTCCCCATTGGGGTAAATTGGTACTTCAATTTCCCAGGGTCATAACTTTGGAATACTATCTCCGTTTGGCACACATGATATATCATTAGAAATATCTATCTGAGTACTACACTGCCGATAGTGAATATCAAGTCTGAAATGGACTCATATTCACCTCATGTTGTGTATGAGTATTATTAGGCCAACAATACTTATGGAAGCGACATGTTGTGTATGAGTCCAGGCCTCGTGCTATTATTATTACTTTGGGAAATAAGTTTTACAGGATACCGGAAATAGCACCACCTATAGCCATCTCTTTGGTTACTGAAAAACAATGAAGTAATCTCATTGCCAAAACCAGGAAATTTGTTTTCCTGATGATCCACCCTCAGGGAAAGAAGAAGATTGTGGCCACAACCTTCAGATAGGGCCCCTCTGCACGACAACAATAGATGGATAAGGTCATGGAGGAGTACAAGGACATCTTCACCTCCCCCGCGGTGGTGCCTCTACACTGTCAGGTCAAGCACCCCATCGATCTGACCCCAGGTGCATTACTGCCCAATGGACCAATCTATCAGTGCTTTGTTCTTCAGAATGACGAAATCAAGAGGCAGATTCAAGAGCTATTGTAGAAAGCTCACATCCGGCCGAGTTCATTGCCCTGTGGGAGCCCGATCGTGCTGGTGCAGAAGAAGGATGGAACTTGGAGACTCTGCATTGACTATCGGGCACTGAACAAGATCATTTTTTGGAATAGGTACCCTATCCCACGAATCGATGACCTTCTGGAACAACTCAAAGGGGTGAAATATTTCAGCAATATCGACTTGAATTCTAGGTATCACTAGGTACCAATCGAACCCTTTGATGTGTGGAAGACTTCCTTCAAATCCAAGGAGGGCCTTTTAGAATCTTTGGTCATGCCTTTCAAGTTGACGAATTCCCTTGCAACCTTCATGAGACTAATGGATGACATCTTGTGAACATTCACCAAGTCATTTGTAGTGGTGTACTTGGATGACATTATGATCTTTAGCTAGACTTGGGAAGAGCACCTCCACCACATCCGATAAGTCCTCCAAACACTGCGGCAACACAAATTCTGTGTCAATTTGGAAAAGTGCATTTTTGGCATGACCTAGGTTCAGTATCTGGGATACATCATTGATGAGCAGGGGATGCATGTGGATCCAACCAAGATCTAAGTCATCTGGGATTGGCCAGCCCTAACCACCCTAACAGATCTCCGCAGCTTTTTGGGTCTTTCCAATTTCTACCGCAGGTTTGTGGTGGGATTCTCTCATATCACTTGGCCCTTGAGTCAGGTCACCAAGGGAGGAGAGAAAGAAAAATTCTTTTGTTCTGAATCTCAACAGAAGGTGTTCGACGATTTGAAGCATCGCCTCTGCTTTGCACCAGTGCTCACATTACTAGACTTGCAACAACCATTTGAGATCGAGACAGATGCCTCTGACTATGCTATTGGGGCAATCCTTACTCAACAGGGGAATCCAGTGGCATATCACAGTGAGACACTTTCTGACACAGTCTGAAAGTGTCTTACTTATGACAAAGAGATGTATTCCATTTTGTAGTCTTGCCAACAATGGAAGCATTACATTTTGCGAAAGGAAACAGTCATCTACACAGACCATCGACCCTTGTAGTTCATACAGACACATGGGAAGTTGCAGAATGATCGTCGTCAGAAGTGGTCCACATACTTGCAGCAGTTTCATTTGAACATTAAGTACAAGAAAGGAAGCACCAATAATATTGCAGACTGCCTCAGCCGACCCCCTATCATGATGCTAACCACGGTGCTCAACTCTTGTGGGCACGAGACTTCTGATTGGCCGCTTCTCTAAAAATCCGATCCAGAATTCGGCCACACATACAATACGCTCTTGGAGGGTAATCAAGTTCCTAATTTTCTCCTCTAGGATGCCCTGCTATGTCAGCTAGGACATCTTTGTGTTCCTTCAAGCGAGCGTGCCAAGATGATTTGGGAGGTGCACTACAATCGGGTCGCTGGGCATTTAGGGGTCGAGAAAACCATGGAAGTACTGCAAAATTATTTCTATTGGCTGAACCTTCGAAAGGATGTCGGCAAGTACATCAAGTCCTGCACTTCTTGTGCCATTTCCAAACTGACCATCAAGAAGCAAGGCCTCTATACTCTGTTGCCTACCCCTAGTCGACCTTGGGAATCCATCTCCATGGATTACATGTCGGGCCTTCCTTCTACTAAGAATGGAAATGAACGAGTGTGGGTACACTGCTAAACTCTTATTTGAATGAGTGTGGGTACACTTTTGGATCCCATAGTCTATCATCTCATATCAGGACAGCAGGTTCCTACGTACATTTTGGTCCATCATCTGGTCGATGTTAGACACCAAGCTCACCAAGTCCACATATTTCCATCCGCAAACTGATGGCCAGAAAGAGGTTTTCAACTAGATGATTGTACACATTCTGCGCATGTACAACTCAAATCATCCATGCACATGGGATGAGAGCCTCTTCTATGTACAACACAACTACAACCGGGCTCTTCATAGCTCAACCAACCATAGCCCCTTTCAAGTGGGCTTGGGATTCCAGCCATTGTGTCCCATTGACATATCCATGCCATTTGCAGCTACTCAGGTAGATTCAGCCCATGTCCAGTCTGAGGCTGACAAGGAAAATAGCTTCATTGAGGGCATTCAGCACATCCTCCAACAGTTTCATGACATATTGGATAGAGCCAATGCTAAGTACAAGCAATGACATGATCAACATCGGGTTCCACACAACTTCCAGGTGGGCAACAAAGTGTGGCTACATTTGCAAAAGGAGTGCCTCACTAAGCCCTACCGCAAGATTCACTCGCTCCGATATGGGACATACACCGTCACCAAAGTTGTAGGGGATAATGCCTTTGAGCTCAGTATTCCAACATTCCTTGGTCTGCACCCAGTGTTCAATGTGGACTGCCTTCGACCCTACTTTCCACCTCTACTGAACACATCCAACATGGCAGAACAACTCACACCAACAGAGTTAAACCCAAATTGCGTGGAAGAGGCCACAACTGATCAGATTATGGACACATAGATCAAGAACACCCTCCAGCAGAGGATCCAGCTATATCCAGTTGTCAAAGCAGGCCAACTCCTTCACTAGGGCAAGTGGTTCAACAGGTACCAAGTTTAGTAGAAGTTTCCTCATCTCATGGAGGAACTCAACGCAATGGGGACCATTTCTTCCTAAGGGGGGAGGGGGAATGATCCAGGTGGATATTAGTGGCCACCCACCTATTCCACTTGGACCCACACCATTGTTTCTTTCAGTTTTTCAGTTTTCTTAATTGTAGCACAATTTATTATTTTTAGCAGTTTTTCGGGTCCTGAGTCTGTTCCAGGATCGATATTCGTTGTTGGCAATGTATTCCTTGGATACATATTTCTAATGATGTATCATGTGTTTCAAACAAAGATAGTATTCCAAAGTTACGACCCCGAGAAATTGATGTACCAATTTACCTCAACGGGGCCCATATTCCGGCGTTTCATCTCCTAGGGTTAGGTTTTTGGATGTTTAGGGTTTTCCATTATTTCTCAATAACATATAGGCCTTCAAGACTCATTATAACATACAGTTCAAAGGTCAGTAGCCACCACATATCTTCTCAGAGATAAGCTACCAACGCTCGAGCTATTTTATTTCCATTCTTTCTGTAAGCATATTTCAGTCATTTGTTGTTAATGAAATGAAGTTTTACTTCCGCTGCATCTTTGCGCTTATGTGTATTTATGTATTTCATTGTGTTTTTGCATAAATCCGGATCATCCACAGGGTATGTCAACTTGTAAGACACATAACCTATGTATACAAACTTTGATTGAGGTGATTTTTGCAATGTTTGAAATCTTACATTTTATAGAACAACGTCGAGGGGGTGGAAACTAAGATTGTAAAGTTAGGCCCAAAAAATGTGTCATTTTTTGCCTCAAGTGGGCAATGGATGTTTTTGGATCCCAAATCGCCAAATTGGGCCCTTCAAGCAAATCCTTCCAATTTTTCCTCCCAGAAAATACCAAGATAGATGAAAAATTATATAATGATCCATTCTAGATCATACCTTTCTATTTTGGATCTACCTTCTCCCTAGAGTACCATTTGGCCTTACCTAGAAGTTCTCCTTTCAACCCTATATGTCAAATTTCATGTTGCCCTTGTCTAGCAGTTTTGAACTTCTAATACAAAAATATATCTTCTCCCAACTCTGCCTAAGCCTCTAGTGCTAAGTCCTCTATAGTAGGTAGGTCCTACTCCTTAGTTCCTTAATTCAACATGGAAGCCTCAGAAAGTTTCATATTTCCCACATTTACTATTGAGCGGATATATGGGGGTAGACCAAGTATGTACATATTATCACCCACCGTCTCCAATACGATGGGAGGATGCTAGGGCGAGGCATGTTGACGATGAGAGAGCGGCTAGGAGACGTCGTTTTGACGACCCTGGTGCAGGGCCATCACACGCTCCTCCGGCCGAGGCCAGGGGAGAGTTTGAGGATATTTGTCGCCGCTTGGAGGCAGTGCTACAAGGAGTGCTCGAGCGCATGTGGTCGCGTATCCAGGATGAAGGCGTCCTAGAGCAATGTGTGGGGGTTCCGTTGGTATGGAGCATCGTGGTTCAAAGAGTAGCAGTAGCAGGTGTTTCCATGACTGGGCGGCTACCTCCAGGTCCGAAGGGATTGATAGTGGCTGGGGCACCACCTCCTGAGGGAGGGCCAGGTGGTGGTGATCTAGAGGCACCATGAGTGTCTTTGTATGTATTTATATGTTTTGTGGTATTTATATAGGCCTACGAGCCTACTGGGTGTAGTGGCACCAGTTTTGTATTTATAGGGGTGAGGTGGTTCACCGGCCTACGGATGTTTGTATATGTACGATATATTTTTTTTTGTAAACATGTGGATAGCACATTTGACCAATATATATATATGGATATATATTTTGGGATCTTGGTGATGTTTACATGTGTTTTTTGTTTTGGTTGATGATGTCTATATGTTGTGACAGATTATTGATGTTTGATGTATGCGTACTAGTAACCTGATGTGATAAATGCCAATCTAATACTAGGTTAGCCATGTTATCTTCCATTTGATTAAATTGTCTTGGAATATGTGTGAATGTAATGGAATCAAAATGTCGAGATAAAAGTCTAACTTGTAGTTATTTTTGGAAGAGGCAAGGATCGTGAACGCAGTACACATTATTGAGCTAGAGGACGACCAGTTGGGAATCAAGTAAAACACTAAGGTGATGGACATGGAGATGGTTAGCCTCAACGAGGAGACCAATGACGGTGGTTTATTATGCTTGATTGTTGGTGGTTGAGCCTAAACATATGTCGTTGGAGTGGAGCAGTTCATGTGAGGGTGAATAGAGGGCCCAAGCAGCCGAAGTGAGATTCTGTGTCCAACAACTAGCTCCGTCAGCGTAACCGATGTGGTAGGCCGATGGGGGTGGCATCTTTCAATAACACGAGTGATAGATTAGACGTGAGGTATGGATGAAAGCAAATTAAAAACTCTAAAACAAACGTACAAAAAGAAAAATCCTAGTGTAGAATGGCTACGCTCAGGCGTAAAATTTCTTTAGTTACAAACCGTTGACGGGTTCTTTGAGAGTGTGGCCTTCGGGGGAGGCTAGAACATACGCACCTTTAGTAAGAAAATGTTGGATGATAAAAGGTCCATGTCATAGTGACTCAAATTTTCCATGGCCAAGGATATCGTGAGTGACATCGTAAGCGAGGACGAGGTCACCTTCATTGAATGAGCGAAGGTTGACATGGCGATCAAAGGTGGCCTTTGATCATTTTTTAGCTGCTTCATTGTTCTGTAATGAAGATCGGTGATCTTCATCCAGGGACTCTAATCTTGGAAAATGTTGCTCCATTGAAGAAGTGTCGGGTAATAGCTCAATAGCGGTGTGTAAGGTGGGAAGTTCACACTCGATGGGAAGATTGGCCTCCACCCCGTGGACTAGATGAAAAGGTGTGAAACCGGTGGAAGTTTTGACTGTTGTGCGATAGGCCCATAGCACGGAGAATAACCTATGATGCCAATTGGTCTTATGTTTGTCAACCGTGCATTGTAACATGGTTTTGAGGACCTTGTTGACTCCTTCAACCTGGGCATTTGAATGAGGGTAATATGGGGAGGCAAACTCATGGGAGAAGCCTAACCTAGCTGAGAGTTCAACAAAAATCTCACTCTCGAAATGTTTCCCGTGATCAGAGACTAGTTGTAGTGGTACTCCAAAGCAGGAAATGACGTGGTTAAAGAAAAAATGGGTCACGGCCTCAGCAGTATTGTTGAAGTTAGGCTCGCTTCATCCCACTTGGTGAAGTAGTTGACTGCCACGATGATGTATTTGTGTCCATTGTTAGATGGAGGGTTGCAAGTCATGAAGTCTATGCCCCATTTGCAAAAGGGGTCGGAAGTGATGACTGGGTGCAAAAGTGCAGGTGGTGCTCATGCTTTGTTGGCGTAAAGCTGACATTTGTCACATCGCTTCACATCATGAATACAATCATGAAACAAGGTAGGCCAAAAGTAACCAACGCGAATGATTTTCTAGGCGGTGGACATCCTTGAGAGGTGGCCCCCACAAGCGCCATTGTGGTAGTCATTCAAGACTTGATCGACCTCATTGATAGTTAAACATCGACGGAGTACAGTGTCGAATCCTCGCCGATATAAAACATCCCCGATGAGTAGGTAATGTGGGGCTTGGTGACGAATCCGTCGACAATCATCTCTGGAGAGGTGGTTTCTGAATTTTTGTGTTCGGAGTTAGACGAGGAGATCGTCTTACCAAGGGTCATCCAAGGGGATGTAAAAGAGATGTTCGTCGGGGAAGTTGGTATTGACAGGGGAACTGGTAGTATTTGAGGGAAACGTAGTGATGAGTTTGGCGAGGATAAGGGATTTCTTTCTCTTGGGTTTTGAGAATTCAAGGTCATACTCTTGAAGGATGACAATCCATCGGGCAAATTTACCATTAATTTGCTGACGAATGAGAAAGTATTGCATGGGGTTGGAATCTACTATGACTTGGGTAGTTCGAAGCAGAATGTAATGGTGTAGCTTCTGGACTGCGAGGAAAATTGTAAGGGCTAGCTTCTCTTCGTGATTTTATTTCAAGGGTGTCCCTGAAATGTTTTTACTAATGTATTAAATGGCATGCTCATGATCGTCATCCCCTATTTGGATGAGAACTCCTGCTACTGAGACGGTTGAGGCCGATATGTAGAGGATATATTCGCAGTTATAGTCAGGTGGACTAATCAATGGGGCGTTGGAGAGAGATCCTTTGAGATCATTAAAAGATGTTTGGGCATGTTCATCCCATTGGAATGGGATGTCGTGATGGAGTAAGCGAAGGAAGTTGTGTGCACGAGAAGTGTAATCTGGGACAAAGAGCCATAAAAAGTTAGCCTTGCCTTGTAGGCTCTATAGTTGGCATAAATTCTGAGGGGCTGGAATTTTTTTGATGGCTTGGACTTTGAGGGGGTCCACAGTAATGCCACATTAGGACACGATGAACCCCAGGAGGCACCCAGCAGTGACGCAAAATATGCATTTGAGGGGATTCAAGCGGATGTTGTATTGACGACACCTTTGGAAGACGATTCATAAATCATTGAGATGTTGAGTGTGTTTATTAGATCGATCTATGAGGTCATCCATGTATGCAAGAATAATATGAGCCAGATCATGAAAGATGTATGTCATGGCTCATTGGAAAGTGGCGCCATCATTCTTGAGGCCAAATGGCATGACACGATACGCAAAGGTGCCCCAAGGGGTAGTGAATGTGGTTTTGTACTGATCGACTGGGTGAATTTGGATTTGGTTGTAGCCAGAGAAACCATCCATGAAGGACAAAGCCTCATGACCCATGCAATCATCGATAATTTGGTCGATGAAGGGCGTTGAAAAATTGTCTTTCGGACAAGCGTGATTGAGGTCGTGAAAGTCTGTACAAACATGGTGATGTAGGAGAATCATACAAAGCCAAAGCACGTGCCTAGCCAAAGGAACAGTTGAACGCGCGGATGAAAAAGGGCACGTTTTTATGAAAATGTTTTGAATTTTGAAATCTAAAGAATTAATGTAATAGCAAGGAGAAGCGTACTTACATTTATGTCTTGGAGATATGAACAAATATGGAGAAATTATTCTCATCTATCGGATGTAATAGGCATTTAAGTTTTTTAATGTAAAGTAGGTAGATATGGATGTTAGATTAGACAGTTTAGAAGCGTAGGAGGGAAAACAGATATAGACACCCTCACCCTTGTATCATAGTAACAATAGATGATTATTCAGAATTCATAAGCTAGGGAGATGTAGAAGAGAGTTTTAGAGAAGAACCTATGTATAGGAACACTTGAGTTAATATATGAAGCTTTGATTCAATTTTCATGGTGTTATGATGCTTATTGTTTACATTTGTTAAATGGTATGTTTACAGTTGTTTTGTTTCTTTGTTATGCATTTATTTCAATGTTTTATTGTGTGTATGATTTCATCTTGAATGTATGAAGTCTGAGAGAGAAGAAGAATGAGTTTCAATTGTTTCTCTTCCTGAGAATTTCCTGCAAGGAGTGCAGTGAACGTCCGCAAGGTGTGCGTTGTTGAGGATCTGAGTTTTATCTCAAAAATCTCAGGAGAGATATCATTGTTCTCATACCAGCAGAGGTGCGGGTGAAGCACAGAGTCGTGCAAGGTGTGCGCAGGCTGGTGGAAGCCTTAGAATTTATCAACTAAGGTGAAGGTCGAGGGACTACTGTTGCAAAGAGTGCACAGGGTCGAAGACTCAAATAACCAAAGGTTATTTGAAAGTTTGCCGCAAGGAGTGCGAGCAGGAACCTTTTGGAAGGCTTGAGTTTGCAAGTGAAAGGTCAGGAGAGATAACACCTTTGAAGTGTTCAAAGGGAGATGGAGATCGAAGCCATCGCATAGAAATTAAGTTCAGGAGGGAGAACACCCAGTTGTTGGGCAGAAGTCATTCAGGAGTAAATCGGGTGGTCAGAATTCTCCGTGGAAAACTCGCGAAATTACGAGGACCGTAGGATCCAGTGGAGCTGTAAGGTGGTTAGGAGTTGGACAAACTCACCACCCTAATAACAAGAATCGGTGTGCACCGTTGATCATGGTCAATATGAATCATTGATCTTGTTTCAACCCACGTCGTTGGATCATTTCGCGAACTCATGGTTTGTAAGTTTGGAGGGCAGACCAAAATTCTTGGTTTTGCAAAGTTGCGAGTTGCGAGGATTAGAGAAGGAGATCCACATCGTTGGATCCAAGCCACGGGAGAACCGTTGGATCAGAACCTCCACGTGGTATCGCATATCAGGGGTTCGGGGGTTGAAAGGATTTATTTTCATCTACAGGAGTCATGAAGTGTTGAGCGCCGAGGGATCGTACAGACATGTAGCACATTTTTTAGGTGGGGCCACGTGCTTAACAGGTGGCGTAACATCAAGCGCCCAGGGAAGAGTGGAAGCGGTGACAGGTGGCGGACACATGTCGCCTGGGAAGGAGTCAACCCATTGTTGACTTCTCGCGTCTCGGGGATTCATAAGGTGGGAGCACGAGGGCTCAACACTTCAACTCGTGAAGTTGCGAGTTGCGAGGGGTGCTAGAGTTAGGCCCTAGACAGTGGTCATTGGTAGAGGCGTTAGCAAGGAAGGGGCCATACCTGTATCTCACTCTCGGGTATCGGAGGTTTGGAGTCGAGGGTCTTCAATTCACAAACTCATGAGATCGCGAGTCACGAAAGGTGCTTGCGCTAAGGCCTGGGTTGTGGTCGTGTGGAGGCGAAGACTCACACCTGGTGCACATAGTGCAGGTGGAGTTTTCATGAAGGACCTGTGGATCGGATTCATTGAAGGTTTCAGCAAGGAACCAAAGGAGCCGCTTCGGCCCGAGGAGAATTTAGAACGATCCTGTGCGGATCTCGGACAGAGGGTCGGGGGTATGCATCACACGGATAGTGCCATGTTTTTTGTTGACAGGGTTGGAGACCCATGACGTATATGCAATGGGGTATATGAACCCTGCAGCGCATAATTTGTCAATCTCGGCTTTGATGGTCATTGCTTTGGATGGGTGTAGCGGTCGTTGTTTTTTACGGACAGGTGTGATATCAGGCCAAGTGTCTATGCAATGTTCGAAAATAGAGGGATCAAGGGCGGGCATCTCTATGTATGACCAAGCAAAAATGTCCCAGTATTCCTAGAAGAGGAATTTGTAGGCGGCGATTTCTTCAGGAGAGCACGCAGCGTCAATGGTGATTTCCTCTATAATTCCAGATTTGATGGAAATATCTATTTTGATGGTTGGGAAAATATTGGCCATATTGCCTTCCTCGAAAGCATCGGGGACAGGGATAGGGTTATAGAACCAATCTATATGCCCTGATGGGAGAAAATCTTTGTTTTTGACTGTGTATATGGGTTGTTGGTTAGGAGGCGTGAAGACTTCCTATGAAAGAAAGAGCGCTCTGTGGTGGAGTGCATCCCATGGGCAATCGGGGGTAGTTAACTCCTCAAGTATATATTCATCGCAGTGAAACTGTCATGAATATAGGGGATCGAGAGGAGTGACATTAGTGATTGTCACTGTGTCATTGTCTCCTACTGATAAAGAATTAGGGGGATTGATGCACATGGATTGCAATGGTTCGCTCGACATAAACCAAATATCAAGATATTGTGGGTTAAAAATGATAGTCCGGCATAAAATTTCCGTAGGAAAATGAACTGGAGAATTGGGGGGATTTGGGGGTAAATCTTTGTATAAATCATCTAAGAACCATGAAGGAGTAGGGAGTGCTCCAAGCTCAGGAGAAGTAATATGAAGAACCTCTGGTGATGGAGTAGCTTTAATCATCGATTCTGCAGGGGGGTAGGATTTTGAATCAGGGCCATTTGGCATTGTCTGTATTCAATGATCATAGGACATTGGTACGTGAAATGATCTAATGATTCGCAGAGAGAGAAAGGGAATCTCATACATTCGTTGACTGAAGTCATGACATAATGGATGTCTGTGACATTGGTTGAGGATGATACAGATGGACTGGGTTCTTGTTGAAAGCTCTGGCGTATTGCTGCTAGCGTCTGTCGGAATTGGGGTAGTGCTAGGCAATGGTGTGTATAATGGCCATATTCTGAACAGATGGCGCATGCGAATTTGGTTCGCAGTACTTTGCTACTGGTGTTCTGGGAGATAGCAGCAGTATTGGAGGAAGCGACGAGTGGTGGAGGTGCTCGAGGGAGTTGAATGAGATTATGTAACTCGGGGAGAGATGGTCACTTGTTTGTGGGGTGTCCATCTTTCTTGCATAGCGCGCAAGGAGGTTGGACACGTGGGGGAAGTGGAGCAGTGGGCTCCTTCTTTTTATGTCTTCCCCCAGCTATAATAGAGGTGCTAATGAGTGGCGGTGTGGGTGAGATGGTGGGGGTAAGTATGGGAATCTGCATCGGGATTCCTTTGGTTTAGGGAGGGAGGGATGGTTGAGGGACCATCTCAGGTGGATGGAGATACCATACTAGAATTTCTAACACCATGTTAGGAAGGGTGAGCATTGTGGCTACCTGGAAAGCTTGTACGCCTGGTGGGGGGTAAAAGAAAGGGATTTGGGTAATGGCTTGGGGGACTGTTTCCCAAACTAGGATATGGCCCTGGGGGAGGGGAAGATCAGGAATGGGTAGAGTTGAACAAGTTCCAAGATATTCCTGAGGGAGGTATTCTGCGACTAATGGGACGTTAGGGGAAAAAGAGGTCTCGATGGGAGGGAGAATATCTTCAATTTCATTGGATGAGACAACACATACTTGATTGGAAGGATGAATGAGTGGTGTTGTGCCATGGTACGTCCCAAGCAAGGATAGGTCTTTGAAAATTCTGGGGGCCATCTCGATGAGTGGGTATGTATCGCGATTAGTGTGGACGAATGGGAGGATATTATCAATGTTGGCAGAAGGGTTAGGCTCATAATGTGAAACATGATCGATGGTAATGATCTTCTCATTATGGGGGAACATCATGGTTCGAAATACAGAAGAAGCAACTGCCTTCATAGAATACATGTAGCTACGACCGAACAAGATATTGTAGTCGAGTGGGGCATCGATAACCTCAATATCAATGAGAATGGTTTTTCCCCCGAGTTCTACAGGGACATTTTGGAAGATCCCTTCCGGAGAAGATGGTCGTCCATCATAAGATCTTAAGGTAATGGAAGATGGTATGAGTTCGGGGGAACCAAGTTTCTGCCATACAGATTTGGACATGATACATGTGGATGCACCTTCATTAATGATGCACCGATGTATGGTAATGTTCTGTATTTTCATGGGGATTTGAAAAGCGATAAGAGCAGGGAGGCGAGGTTCTCCGCTATCAAGATCAAATGTGATGAGTCAGGTATCAACAGGGTCGACTGCCCCTAGGGAGGAAAGTAATGACTTCCGCTGAGTGGGAAAAGTTTGAAGGACTTCTAAGACTGACATGGAAGTTGGAGATTGTGCCAAGTCATCTACCAAACTGTAATTATGAGCCACCCTAGCCTGAGGATTGTGGACATTCCTGTGCAATGGGATGCGAGGAATACGAAAGGGTATTTCAGTATTAGGGCAAGGAATCATTAAGGGGGGTCCATTTGTAACCGGGGTTGCTTCTGAGGTGGTGGGAGTAGACTCAGGGGGTGTGCTATATTGACGATTGTGTGTTTTCAAAAGGACTTCTTCCTCGCTAGTGAGGAGAATAGTGTGATCGGCATGATTGATCATATTGGGATATTGTCCCAACTGTGGTAAGGTAGGCTACATGTCTTGTTGGGTATTTATCACCCCTTGGTGTGGAATGGGGTTTTGTAGCAAGGCTGGGGTTGGTTGTTGAACATATTGTTGTGGGGCATGCGGAGGGGTAGGTGGTGCTGAGGGACGTGGTCCATTCAATGAGTCTTTCATCCATTTAAAGTCAGCGATTTGGGGGCAATGGTAAGTATAGTGACCAAACTCACCGCAAATGGCACAAGGGAAGTTTGTCTGAATATTGTTGTTGTTCTTTCCTTGGTGTTTGTTGTTATTTCCCCCTTGAGGGTTCTGATTCCTCGGATTCTGGTTGCCCCCAACCGGTTGGTTTTGTTGGGGATGGTTTCCTCCTTGCTCTGGATTATTATTGTTTCGGTTTTTTCCTTTATTTTTGGCATTATTTGATTGATGGGTCGGGTTGGCCGTATTCACTTGCTCAAAATTTTGGTATTGTTGAATTGGAAAGGGTTGAACAAAATTAACCCCAGTGTGTGGGTGTCCTTGTGGTGGGGTCATGGGTTGTGGGGGACCAATAAATGGAAAGTACATATTATGTTGTGATTATTCATAGGGTACATAGGAAGGTGTGGCGTTTTCACTAGTGCTTAGGGTATAAGCTGTGGTATAGGGGGTACCAGAACTTGGTTGGATAGGTGGGCATACTGTAGGTGTCGGCGGGGGTCCATTTATGGGTGGAGGTAGGGTAACAGGGTATGGTTTTTGATAAGAGGGAGGAGGATAATAAGGATTTCCTCCATATGTCAGTGGATACTGAGGGGTTCCATACATTGGTGGTTGTTGGTGATGTGAATTATGGTGTGTAGTGGTACCAATCAATCCATCCGTTGAGTGAGACATCCCAGGTTTGTCCTGGCCGAATGGCATGGGTCTCGGGGTGTCAAGGAGTACTGTATATAAGTATCCTGACTGGGAATAGATGAGTTCGAACTGTTGGGCCTTGCTAATGGCTTCTTCTTCAGACGGGGGGAAGGTGGCGGCCACATCTTTGGCAAGGAGGGAAACAAGTGATTTGAGGAACCAATTGAGACATTGTTTTGGAGTAGCTTCAGCTTTGTAGAGACTATGCCGTTGACGTCATTCGTGAATGTGGTCAGCGATGTGCATGGCAAACATTTGTTTAAATTCTGAGAGTAGTTCGAGGCCATTGTCATGACGAATTGGTAGTTGAAAGAAGGTTAAGAATTCTTTGACCAAGGATTCAAAAGTCACATGGGACCCATATTTTTCTTCTATATACCACTTAGCTAATGGGCCAGTGAGTGTACGTTGAAATAACCTCAATCAGACAGAATCATTTGTGATGTTGTTTGAAGAGCACCATAAGTGAAAGGTCATGATATGGTTGGCGAGATCGTCTCTCAGTTTTCCTTCAAACTTGGGGATGTCTAAAGGGAGTTTGGTAGGCATTGCAGACCATGTGGGGTTATGCAATATAGGGTCATTGGTAAGTTTAGTTAGATTCGGTCTGTTGAGGGAATCCAAGTAAGGCATCTGAGGTGGTGGTGGAGGATTATCTCCAACCATAGTGTTATCACTGAAATTTCGTCCGCACATGGTGACAAAAACTCTGCATCGTCAAAATAGGAAAGAAGTCATTCATGGCACAAGATTAATTCCACAGCATGGAAAAAGGGTCAAAAACGATACAAAATAACCAAAAAAAATGAAGGGCGCTTTACAGAACCTGGGTGCACGTGCATATGCGCGTAACAACAACGTACAATGTGCGCATAAGCGCACGATGCACGACTGTTGGGCGAAAAACCCGCGCACCTGCTAAACGGCACATTTATTGAAATTGGTCGGCCTCCCAACCACTAATGGATCAGCTCCCAAGCCGATTTGACATCAAATCTAAGCTGAATCCGCATGGTAGGCTGGTCAAAGACCTAATTGAGCCCTAAAGAGCCCCTTTTCACACCTCAAAAGGGTTACATAATCACCCAATGCCATGCTATAAAAAGCCATGAAGAACCATCACTTTCTCAAGGAATTCTATGTATTGTTATGCTGCCAAGATTGTTAAGGACTCATTCTTTGACAAGAACACATAGGCATCATTTCACAAGAGCTATCCACCTCTCTCTTGAGTGGATAAGCTAGGAGTTCTTTCACCCACATTTTCATCTTTTCATTGTAAGGAAAGCAAGCTTGTGAGGGCCTCAAGAGCCTTCCATTGAAGAAATAAGGGACCCAAGTCCCATTTCTTCATTGTGCCTTTGGATTTCATCAATAGATCAGCTTATACATTGGTGATATTGGTCCATTTGTATTTATTTTTCATTTTTCCATATGCTCATAGTTTTAGTTTGTTTTAGTTTAATTCTTGTTTATAACTTTGTAGTTTCTCTTTCTAACCTTTCCTTTTACAGCTGTCATGCCTAGCAGAGCCCAACTGGGCATGTAAGCACCCTTTATTTTCTCATCAAGTGACGAATTGGGTGCAAACAGATTGGCGACTATACTGGGCGATCGGGCCTCTCTCACCCCGCCATCCTCTCAAGGAGGGAGCACCAACCCACCTAGTCCCCATCAAGGGTCAGGTTCACAACACACCATGGCCGGAGCTAACCCTCCACCCCCACTACAGATGCCATACTTGGCCTCCCTCAACATTTAGGATCTCACCAAGCTCACCAATGAACCTATATTGCATGACACCACATGGCCTGCAATGCCAACCAAACTTCCTTCAGACATACCAAAGTTTGAAGGGAAGGCAGGGGATGACCCCGCCAATCATGTCATGACCTTTCATCTATGGTGTTCTTCCAATATCATTATGGACGATTCTGTCAGATTGCGACTTTTTCAATGCACACTTACCGGCCCATCAGCCAAATGGTATGTCGAATAAAAATCAGGGTCCCACACGACCTTTGAGTCCTTGGCCAAAGCCTTCTTAACTTTCTTCCAATTACCCATCCGCCATGACAATGGTCTAGAACTACTATCTAACTTCAAATAGTCCTCAGACACCCACATCGTTGACCACATTCATGAGTGGCGTAGGCGACGTAGTTTGTGTAAAGCAGAAACCACCAAACGGCAATGTCTTGACTGGTTTCTTATATCACTTGTCGCTCTCCTTGGTAAGGATGTAGCTTCCACCTTCCCACAATCTGAAGAAGAAGCCATCAGTAAAGCCCAGCAATATGATCTCATTTACGCATAGTCCGGTTACTTATACACGGTACTTCCTGATCTTCTGAAACCTGTGCCATTCAGTCAAGACAAACCTAGGATGTCTCACTCCGCAGACAGACTAATAGGTGCCACCACACACCATGGTCCACAAACCCAACCACCACCGATGTATGGGACACCTCAATACCCACCGACATATGGGGGCACTTCTTATTACCCCCCACCCCCCTATCAACAGTCGTATCCTGTTGTTATACCTCCACCCATCAGTGGACCACCACCGGCACCCCCCATACATCAACCTCCTTCAACCACCAGTGGTACTCCCTCTACATCAGCTTATAGTACTAGTGAAATCACTGTGCCTTCCTATGTACCTTATGGAGTGGCACCACCACAGAATCCCTACTTTCCCTTTCTTGGTCCTCCACAACCCATGGCTCCCCCACATCCTCATACGGGGGTAAATTTTGTTCAACCCTCTTTTGCTCAACAATATCAAAATTTTGAACAGTTGAACACAGCCAATCCAACTCATCCCTCAAACAACACTAAGAGGAAAGGGCGGAACAGGAATAACAACAATCCTAGTCAAGGCAGGAATCAACCCCCACAGCATCACCCCACTGGGGGCAATCAGAACCAAGGGAACCAAAACCCCCAAGGGGGCAATAACAACAAACGCCAAGGGCGGAATACTGTTAAAACCATCCACCCTTGTGCTCTTTGTGGCGTATACGGTCATTACACTCACCATTTCCCCCAGATCGTTGATTTCAAAAGGTTGAAAGACTCTGGAAGCCTCCCTCCTTCTCCTGCACAACCTGCCCCGCAGCAAGCACAACAACAATATGCGCAACAAACCCCTCCCGCCGTGCTGCAAAATCCTATCCCACATCAAGGTGTTATAAACACCCAACAGGACAGGCAGCATCACCCACCTCAGGTGGGCCAATACCGCAACCCCAACACTCCAGCAGACCAAACGATTCTCCTCACCAGTGAGGAAGAAATCCTTCTGCAAACACGCAATCGTCAGTATCCTACAACAGCTGAGTCTACTCCTATATCTCCAGAGACAAACCCGTGCCCTTCCGCCGAACCACCATTACGCATCCCTTGCATTCCCTTGCGTAGGAATGTTCACAACCCACAAGTTAGGGCCGCTCATAACTATAGCTTGGTAGACGACTTAGCACAATCCCCGGCTGCCATGTCAGTTTTGGAAGTACTCCAGACTTGTCCCACTCATCGGAAATCACTACTTTCTGCCTTGGGGGCAGTTGACCCCGCCGATACTCGACTCATCACCTTTGACCTTGATAGATGCGAACCGCATCTTCCCGCCGCAGTTGCTATTCAAATACCAGTAAAAATACGGAACATCACCGTCCACCGGTGTATCATCGATGAAGGGGCATCTACATGTATCATTTCCAAAACAGTATGGAAGAAACTTGGTTCCCCGGAACTCATACCTTCCTCCATCACATTACGAGCTTATGACGGATGACCATCATCCCCTGAAGGGCTCTTCCAAAATGTCCCTGTGGAACTTGGGGGCAAAACTATTCTCATTAACATTGAATTTATCGACGCTCAGCTCGATTACAATATCTTGCTCGGACGTAGCTACATGTATGCTATGAAGGCAGTGGCCTCTTCCGTCTTTCGCACAATCATGTTCCCCCACAATGGAAAGATTGTGACCATCGACCAAGTCTCGCATTACGAGCCTAACCCATCTGCCAATCTCGATAACATTCTTCCTCTCATTCACACCAAAAAATATGCATATCCACTAGTAGAGATGGGTCCTAGGATTTTCAAAGATCCATCCTTGTTAGGGACATACCATGGAGCACCACCACTCCTTCCCCCTGGTCAAGTATGCGTCATCTCATCTAATGAAACTCACTAGGAGGATGCTCATCCTCCTATGGAGGCTTCAATCATTCCTGATGTCTCAACAGTCGCAGCACCACTCCCACAGGAGCCTCCTGTGCACTCATCGACCCCTACGGTCCACGAATCCACATCCCCTCAAAGTCCTAGTCCCATTTTGGAGATAGTTCCTCGACCCCTCACTCAAATTCCCTTCTTTTACCCTCCACCTGGTATAGAAGCTTTTCAGGTCGCCGCAACGCTCACACTACCTAATATGGTACTAGCAATCTCAGTGTGGTACTTACATCCACCTGAGATGGTCCCTCACCCACAGGAAGGACTCCCCATGACGATTCATGTCCTCACCCCCACTACCCCCACTACCCCCATACTCCCTACCCCCCCTGCTACCGCTGGGGGCAGGAGAAAGAAGAAGGAGCCCACAACTCCACTTCTACCGCGCATATCACCACCTTGTGCATTGTGTGACAAAGAGGGTCACCAAACCAACAACTGCCCATCACTACCGGAATTACGGAATTTGATTCCCCCCAATCCCACCCCCACACCACCCATTACTACTGCTACCACTCAACCTTCCAGTAGTAAAGGGTTGAGGACCAAATTCACGTGTGCCATCTGTTCTGAGTATGGCCATTACACCCATCATTGTCCAGCACTCCCTCGTTTCCGGCAGGCATTAGCTATCATAAGCCAAGACTTTCAGAACAACCCACGCCCTACTACGTCCTCCACCACAAAAATAATTGACATTCGCTATGTCACCACTTCAGTCAACGAACACATGAGATGCCCTTGCTCTCTTTGCGATTCATTGGCTCATTTTACCTACCAATGTCCTATGATCATAGAATATAGGCAACGTCAGTTGGCCCTACTGCACCGACCCGCCGAGACAGTAATTGACCTGACTTCGCCACTGGCAGATCTACACATCATTTCTCCCGAGCCCGAGGCACTCCCTACACCCCCATGGTTCTTAGATGACGTATCTGAGGATTTACCCCGTAACCCACCCAACTCTCCTGCCAATTCCTCTACGGAGACTCTCCATCCCACCACCACGGGTACCCCTCAGTACCTCAATATATGGTTTATGTCGAGTGAACCCTCACCCTCTCCTAGCATTACCCCCTCTGTTTCTTCAGCAAGGGGAAATCACCCTATCACTGAGATCAGTCCTCATGATCCATTATATTCCCGTTGTTTCCAATGCGACGAAGAAACACTAGAAGAGATACAACGTCTGGACTCTCCCTGGGACGCACTACATCATCGTGCACTCTTCCTTCCGCGGGAAGCCCTCATGCCTCCTAGCCTCAATCCCATTTACGTGGTCGAAACCAAAGACTTTATCCCATCAGGGCCTATCGATTGGTTCAACAATCCCATTCTTGCACCCGACGCTTTTGAATAAGGTAATCTGGCCAACATTTCCCCCACCATCAAAATCGACATTTCCATTAAACCGGGCATCGTTGAAGAAATCATCATTAAATTCGCTCGAACTGCAGGCCCTGCATTGGCCACATCATCTCGCAGCTGCGACCAGTCTCCCTCGTGCCATCGCACATCCATGGTCACTGCTAGCCACCTGTACACAACACAGAGTCCTATATCAACGTATGCAAACACCAAATGCATCCAAAAGACTCCATTTTTCACCCTTCAACCTTGCCTCCTAGGCGCGGTTTTCCCACCCACAGACGCGCACACGTGCGCACCTGTTCACTATAGAGGCGCGCACGTATGCACGCCTGTTTGTCTCACAGGCACGCACCAGAGCGCGCATGTTCGCCATACAGGAGCGCTCTTGTGCGCGCCTGTGCACCCCACAGGTGCGCCCTAGTGCGCGTCTGTCCACCTCACAGGCGCGCCCCTAGGGTGCGCCTTAAATTCCACCTCACGTGCACCACTGCGCGCTTATTCAGTGGATAGGCGCGCATGTATGCGTGCCTTCCACTGAATCGCCCATGCATGTGGGCCCACATCCTACCAAAAAACCCCTTTAAACCCCTGTACGCCCCCCCCCGTACCTACCCTGCCCAAAAATTGGAAACTATTTCTATGCAGGATGATCAGACCACTAACCTGAAACTTGCACGTCGTCGATCGGGTACCTCATGCTCTCTGAATCACTCAATCTCCTCTGAATCTGCTTGTCCAGTCACTGTAGCAGCAGGTACAAATGAGGTGGCAATGTGGGCCCTACAGCTATATATAGGCCTTTTGCCAAACTTCCACTCACCATTCCGGGAGCCCACGGTGTCCATTTTTCGAACCGTCTTCAGCAACGGGATCAGCATCCCGCCACCTACGTCACAGCTGTCCCTGGGCCACTTTTCATTCTGAGCCCCCAGGGCGCTTTTTTTATCATGGTCAGGTATGCACGCGCATTGTCACATTTATCTAATACATGCTCATATCTTTGATTCTCTTCAGATATTGTTCACTTTGGGTATTTGGTTGTTCTATGTGCAGGTACTTGATCATCATCTCTCCACATCA
>ML817983.1:23633-35848 GCA_009831015.1 Picea engelmannii
ATAGAACTAGACTCAAGACTTTAGTTGCAACTCAACATTACACTTTAGTTCTAACATAGAACTAGACTTAAGACTCTAGTTACAACTCTTGACAAGGCAATTCGAAATTATGTTCATGGTGGATAATGTTTACACGCTCCAACACACTATATCAATACAATTACATCATTTGCAATATTAGGAATATTGTTTGTTTCTAGCTCATGGGAATTTTATATTCAACCTAACTTTTGCTAGATGACTTGACTTTTTCTCATGGCTCACAAGGTTTGACTAGGCTCACAGAGGTTGTATGTTCCCCCTGACTTTTTCACTAGTATGTCTATGCTCACAGAGGTTGTACATTCCCCTTGACTTTTGCACTAGACTGTCTATGCTCACAGAGGTTGTATGCTCCCCTTGACTTTTGCATTAGACTCACATAACATCTTGTTTGTCCTGACTTTTGGTTTGACTCACAGAGGTTGTACGTTCCCCCTAGATTTTTTCAATACCTCACAAGACTGGTTGATTCTCCAAATCTCCCTAGCTAGCCTCAGGGTGGCCCATATGGCCTCTCATTGGAGAATGAATGTCGATGCTACCAAAATTAACATTATGGAGGCAGAAAGACCACTGATTCTGGCAGAAGCACATGAAGTCATCGCATGAGGACATTATGCAGGAAAAGAAACAACACAGAAGGTTCTCAGAGCTAGCCTCTGGTGGCCCACATTACACAGAGATGCTAAAGAATACTACAGAGCCCGCGATGTATGCCAAAGAGTTGGGAAACCTTCCAGGAGAGATGATATGCCTTTAACACCTCAGCTAACTTTACAGACATTTGAGAAATGGGCCATTGATTTTGTGGGAACTATCAACCCACCAGGGAAGTGCACAACAATGAGATACATTATCACTGCGAAAGAGCATTTGAATGGATGGGCAGAAGCCAGAGCATTTAGGGATTGTAGTGCAACTACAGTTGCGCAGTTCATATTTGAGGACATCATAACAAGATTTGGATGCCCAAAGATCCTTATGAGCGATCAAGGTACTCATTTTATTAATAAAACTATTGAAGCCTTGACTCAGGAATTTGAGGTTCACCATCAAAAGAGCATACCTTACCACCCACAAGAGAATGGTACAGTTGAAGCTTTCAATAAGATCTTGGAAACATCGTTGACGAAGATTTGTAGTGTAAACAAGGATGATTGGGATTTGAGAGTACCGGCAGTGTTATGGGCTTATAGAACCACTTGCAAGAAGCTGACAATGCAGACTCCCTTTAAGTTGGTTTACGGTATAGAAGCAATAGTACCTATGGAATATTTGGTTTCTATTTTGATAATTGCAGCATTTACAGGTATGGACGATACAGGCGTTGTACAAGACAGATTTGCGCAGTTGGTAGAACTGGAGGAAGACATGTTTATTGCAGGATTCCATCAACAGATACAGAAAGAAAGAGAAAAGGCTTACCATGACAGACACATCAGGAGAAAAGAATTCAAGCAAGGAGATTTGGTATTAGTATATAACAATAAGTTCATGAAACACCCAGGGAAATTCAGGACACATTGGCTAGGACCATTTGAAGTCTCCTATGTTATAGAAGGAGGAGTTGCGCAGTTGAAGACCCTAAATGGAGAATGGAAGGAAGGTTTGGTAAATGGGAGCTGGTTGAAATTGCACTATGAAAACCAATTGCCTCGCAACTCTTAGTAAAAGCATAAGAAGAAGGGTCTAGGTACCAGGTGTAGTTGGAACTGGGTACCAAACACAGAAAAGACAGTCTGCACAAGGAAGGGAGGGCCAAAGTAGAAAGCACAGGTTGCTTCGCGCAGTCTGAAGTCAAAGTGAAACAGAAGGTTCAGTATTGCAGTGCCTCGGGACGAGTCACAGGTGAGTGTTGGGGGCCTGTTGGCCCTTGGTTATGGAAGAAAGCGAAGGTTAAGGAATAAAGGTGAAGTACGAACTATGCGGAAGGCACATTTTCAGAGATTGGGTTGAAGTAGTCAAAGAAGCAAAAAAGAAGGAGCGAAGTAAGGGAAAGCAAGTCGTTGAATGAGAAGATCAAGGAAGATAGATCAGCAAGGAAGATGGATCGTGGACAACTCGTCGATCATAAAAAGCCACCAACAGATGCTTCAGAGCACGTCACGGGAAAGAAGGAAAGACAGGTTGGAGAAGCCCTAAAAATGCAGATCAAGTGGACCTAGGGTTTAGACACCTAGGGTTTTGGATCTAGGGTTTTGACACCTAGACGTTGTCACGAAAAGTATAAATAAAGGTCTAGATGAATCAAGAGGGTTGGTCAATAGTTGGTTATTGTGGGTGAAGAGAGTGACTATTGTTGATTGTTTGGGTGTGAACATGTTCTTGGATTGTAAGATCTTCAGCTGGGTGTGAAGATCGACCCTATAGTTGGGTGTGTAGGGAGGGGAGAGAAAGAGAGAGAAGGAGAGAAAGAGATCTACAAGCTAAGTGCGCAGATAGAACTGTATGTTTTCATATAATATAACAAGAGACACAGTTTTGTGGACATATCCCTAGGGAGAGGGTGAACCACATATATCTTGTTGTTCGATGTGGTTGATGTTGTTTTATTTTCTTTCTGTTATATTGTTGATGCATTGTTGTGTTAGATCTGAGATATAACTATGCAAAGTAGGTTTAAGCTTGGTAAAGGATAACTAGATCTGTGTATGTTGTTCTTTTGGATTCACTTTCATTTCCTCTGGTTGTAGACACATGTGTCCTTCAACCCCCTATTGCTACTTCGGGTGAGACTTCATCTACTTCGCAGGTGTTGCCGAAAGGGACGATAGTTAGGGTTTTGTTGGTGCGTTGTTAAAGCATTGAACCTTGGGTCTGCCCCTTGTGCCAACACCTTTACAAACAAACTTGTATCAATTAATCCATCATACCTAGGTAGGTCACATAGCTCTATTCCAATCCAACGCAAGGATCAGGTCATGCATGCACATCATCTGGTTGAAACTTCATGCATCCTCTACTGCCAATTCTCTAGACCTTCCTCTGAGTTTGATGCACACAAACTTATACTTCTCCAACTTAGTGCACCATCTACAGTGGGATTTACATAATCCTCCATCCGTGCAATCATGTTATATAAATTGTCAATGTCGTTTCCTCTTGCTGGATCTATGTATCTCTTTCCTTTTGTTGGGTCCAATGGTGCAGTAACTCTCAAATCTATGACTTAAAATATCATTTCCCTCCTCTTCAAGTTTATGATAGCCTTATTATCAAAGGCCCATTCTAGTCCCATCAATGCTAGATATGGTTGACTGCCATCCACGATCTCAATAACCTTGAAGTTTTCCCCGCTGCACACCCCATCCATGTTCATAGGTACTCCTGTCAATCGACCAATTGGTACTATTTTGTGTTGATTCACGAGCCTTAATTGAACAAGAGACCATACTATCTTGGGATTGTCCATTATCTCCCAAGTTTGTTTAGGCAATACATTCACTTCAGACCCCAAGTCCAAGATAACATTATCCACATCATATTCCCCAATTTGTGCATTGGATCTGAATTCTTTGTTGGTCCTCTTTATGCGTAGTACCTGATTCACCACCCTTTGTGAGATGAGATTTTCCCTTCCTTGCGTACAATGATCAATCATCTCATATAGTGTATTCATTTCAGTTTCATCTTTCATTAGCTCTATGCAAATTCTCAATAATTCTTTCAGCGTGCTTACCTTCCCATTTGGTTTCTCTGATGTAGCGCGATCTCCGACATGAGGTGCATATGATGTTGATGCTCCCCAATCTTGTACAAGTGCCTCTTTTCTTTCCCTCTAATATGTCTCATTTTCTTGTTAAGGATCAAAGGTTGGCATCGACCCTATAGACTTCCTTACCCATTGCTCATCCTGCTTCTCTTCATTTGTCATATCAACTCTTGTTCTAGCTCTTTTGTGCATAACAACTGCTATTCTTGGCCCTTCATTGCGTTCTTCAGCTAATATTTTCTGCACATTCTGATTTGGATTTTGGTTTTGGTTCCCTATGGCCTGCCATTTCACAACTAGTTGAGGACATTATTCTATCCCATGATCTAGTGCTCTACAATATGTGCACGGATTCAGGCAGTCGCGGGCTAAGTGCCTCGGTTGATTACAATTATAACATATTATTGGTCCTCTTTCTCCTCTGCCTCAACCTCTACCAAAATTTCCTATGTTCCCTGGGGTAAATCTTCTTTGATTATTATATTGTTGACCACCTCTGTATGTCACAACATTCTCCTCCTGAATCATGTACATATCTGAAGTATTCTCCCTCATCAAATCGAATGCGTGAAAATCCTTCATGTCCGACTGACTTCCAAAAATTGCAAAACAAGTTCCTTGGTGTAATTTGATACTTCTGTAGTAATGGAGACTCAAATGGATGATGTCCCCATTTCTTACATATATCACAATACCCCCCTCCCAGTGATGGATTCGACACTTCAGTTTCCAATATTGCACGAATGTTGGGAATTCGTCCTTGTGGTGGCCTTTAGTCCTACACTTGGTACACTAGACTTGTTCTTATTTCTCTTTTCCTTTTGTAACTTATGTTAGTTGAGTCGTCAAAGCAGCCAACTGCATCTTAACCTTCGCCATCCCTCCATTGTCTCCTACAAGGGATGATCCCAATTTCATTGCAATTTCCAGATCCTCGGGCTGCGACACAACCTTCTGTTGAATCAATGGCATGTGAATGTGTGGTAGAAGACCTACAATAAACCATTCTTGATGTTGTTGATTGGGGATCTGAAAATTCAGCCTTCCCATTAGGTCCTTGAACCTTTGATCGAAGTCCCATACTGATTTCGTTTGCACATGTTTAATCTCCTTCAGTTCTATATTGTACTACAACTCCGACTTTGGCTTCTTAAACTCTTTTAGTGATGCTTGTATTATCTGTGCTAATGTCCTAGCCTGTCTTATAGGCATGGTACTCTGCAACTTCATGTACCAGACTAACGCACGACCTCTAAATGTTGTTTCCAATTACACAATCTTCATAGCCTCATCCTGGACGTTCTTAGCATCCCAAATTGTATCGTAGACAAACATATATTGTTATGGGTCCTCTGACCCCACTCCTTGGAACTTAGGAAGTCTAAGGGTATTGCCTACCCCTGCCATGTTACTTTGTATAGTCCCTCATCTTGGTGATGTTGGTTGAATTTGAATCTGTGCACTACTTCCACTACTTTGCTAATACTTTGTCCTCCGTTGCAAACTATAAGTGCTTTTGATAAGTCTTCAACTTTTATTTCAGATTGTGGTGACACACATGGGGTCATGGATTCGACACATGATCAGGTTAGAGTAGGACTTAATGAATATTCTATTACATGATTGGAATGGAACTCCTCTTCCTCTCCTCTTATGTGTGATATCTCTACGATTTGGATTATTGCGCAAGGTCCTCTCTCTGGCTCACTGCACAGCTTTCCTTTCTTAGCCCCAGTCTTTCACCTCTTATACCTCCTTCCTCTGCGCAGTTCTCCAAACTTGTCTTCTTCCTTTGGTATACCTTCTTCATCTCTCTTCATCCTTAATCCCTCCCTTCCTTCTTCATCGCTTCATTCATTATCTCTTATCCTCATACTATCCTCTTTTCATCCCATGGTTCCCCTATTTGTGAGAAGCTCCTCAACATTAGGACTCCATGATCATCACACACTTGTCACACAACATCATCTTTATCCATGTACCCAATGATTTCATGAACCTTCCACGTGGACCTTTGAAGAAGTCCCTTTCTGCAACACTGTATGACTGGGTACAATCTACTGCGAACTTTATAATATATCCTCCTAATATGTTATCCAACCAGAAATCAATTGTGCGAGAAGTGTTATTACTTACAAAATTCAATTGTCTTACCAAGTCAGGAGTCCAAATCCTCAGCACTGCGTGATGCAGGAGCATCTCTCCACACCAGCCAGCCAACCGTCCAGCCACGTCAGCGAATTCAAATCACGTGATGAAGAGAGGCTCAATCCTTGTTTGAAATTTGAATTCAATGTAATTAAATGTTTAAGTTGTTGAGCTAGGAAATCGTGCCTTTGCGCAGGCTGTAGATAGGATAGGACTTTAATGTTTGCAAGGCTGAGATCTAGATCCGATTCTGGACTAGACATCCCATTCAATGTAATTGAATAGGGTAGGTAGATTGGAGGGAAGAGCTCGAAGAGACCCTCAGGTAAAAACGGATTTAGTATCTCATTTTGTAGTAGTAAGCAGGAGAGCATAGTAGAGTTAGATTCTGCGAAAGTAGAGAGCAGAAGAGAAGAGTCGAGACCTTGTTACAGGTCATGCTCAGGAACACCTTGTAAACACAGGCGTTTGCCATTTTAATACAAACAAGCAGTTTTTCCTGCATGAATATGTGTTAAATGAATGTCTGTGAGTGTTCTCTATATGTTGTAGATGTAGTTTTGCATTTGCAGGAATTGGGTTGATTTCAGGCTTGAGAGGTCTTTGAGGCTTCATACCAGGAGGGTGTGACAGAACATTGCGGGTTCTGATAGCCGTGCACAAAGGTTGCACTTCTGAACTCTGCGGATTCAGACAAAGGCGTGTGCCAGGTGGGCACAGGAGCTAGAATCATCAATTCAGAAGAAGACCTCAAGGTTGTTGAACACCTTGGAGGCAAGGCTGTGGGAGAGGAACATAGTTGCAGACAGAAATCTCTGAGGATTTCTATGGAGCTCTGCCAGGAGGGCATTGACCTAGTGCAAGGAGTGCATAGAGGAGGAACTCTGCTGGGAGTTCAAGAAGAACCAGAATCACTGAGGATTCTAAGAGCTCTGCCAGGTGGGCATTGAGCAGGTGCATACATGAACAGGAGAGGAAAGAACTGTTAGGATTTCAGGGAGAAGATAATCTGCCAGGTGGGCATCGAGACATTGTGCAGACAGGCACAGAGGAGAAGAGAACTCTCAGAGTTCTGTAATTTGAGGAAGAATCCATTGAGGGATCCTCACAGGGTTACTAAAAACCCTGCAGACTCAACAAGAGGTTGCTTTAGTGAAGGATAGCTAGGAGGGCATCCAAATTCTCCATATGTGGGAGAAGGAAGAAGGATAAAATACCTTAGGGGGTCTTTATACTTGGAAAATATCAGAAGAGGTAGCACTTCGCGTGCAAGGACTCTGCAGGAGTGCATACATTATAATCCTTTGAGGATCAGGAGAAAAGAAGATCAGGAGGAACAATGTCGTTGAGAGCGTAGGCGAGGACTCAAGTCAAGAGTTCGTAGAGGAAGGAAGACAAAGGTCGAGGCCTTTGAGAAACTTGAAATTCTTCCAAGTCCGGAAGAAAGCACGCAGAAGCTCAGGAGGGAGCACAACTACCATCGAATCTACCAAAGAGATCTGAACTGTTGAAGATTTCACGTCCAGGGAGCAGCAGAGCGAGCGCACAGGAAGAAACGATCTGCACCGTCAGATCTAGAGTGAAGAACCCGACAGCCGTCAGATCTGTCGAGAGTTACACGGGGTTTAAACCTTCAGGAATAGCAAAGGTAAAGTCCCGAAAAGAGGTGGCTCATCAGGATATCAACCATCGGGATATCGGAAGTCACGATGACAGGAGATCGAAAATCTTCATAGTGAAAATACCGGAATCGATCTAAGCCGTCCATCTATTGAGACACGTGGTGGAGATCGAGGGACCCATCGGTATTTCGGCTACCGAGGTTTTGAGTTGACAAAGGGATTGTGACATTGGGGAATCGCAAGTCGCGAAATCCTGAGATTGAATCAGAACCATCCATCGGTTGGGACATGTGGTGGAGAAAGCTGAGAAAGGCCATTTTGGGAGTCAAGAGGTCGAGAGGTCGGACTTTTGAATAGGAAAATCCCGAAAGACATAAGACTGCGGTCTTATGAGAGATGGTCATATGGAATAGAGCGTAGCCAAACGGGGCTAAGGCAAGAAGGAGCCAAATCAAGAAATTGTAGATCGGGGATTCAAGAGGACAGAGAACTCCTGACATCGGGAAACAGAAAATCCCGAAAACCCAAAATTCAATCGGGGAAACACACGGTGGAGTGCAGAAGACCGTGAAGGTGGGTAGAAGGACCTGTGGATCGAATTTTCACAGCGATTCCAACAGGGGATCGAAAGAGCCGCTCCGGCTCACAAATTTTGACAGAACGATCCTTTTGACCGGGAGGTCAGGCGCAGAGACCCCGCGGGGTATGCGACTGTGTCAGTTAATGGTATCAGAGCGGGACTTCACTTGTATATTTCAGGTGAAGCGAGAAGGCTAAGGAAGACAGGGTTGCTGAAGACTCTGTGATGGTTGTTTGCAGGTAAGAAACAATCAAGAAGACAGTCGGGAGGACTATAGGAGAAGTTGAGACACTCGGGGTACATAGTGACAACAGTAGATTTGCCAGGAGGACAGATATACAGCGACATGGCTACTGAAGGCCATAGATATGCTGGAATGAAAATCCTAAAGCTGTTGAGTACAGCCGAAAGGGGGAAAGAACTTGTCGACATCAGAGCAAGAATGGAAGAGCTTGAACTGCGGATGCAACAGAATACCAAGCCGAGATGGGTATATGAATGGCCCATGATGAAGACAAAAGAAAAATGGCCAGTCAAGGAGTTGATGGCTAGAAGACAGCATAGACTGTTAAAAGGATGGTTGAGGCATACTGAAAAACTCGACGGACCTGAGGAGGTGGTTCAGATATGTGAACCAAAGACTAGGAGAATTCTTAGTGAAGAGAATAAAATGGGATCAGCTGAAGATCTCAAGAACTGCCAGAAGGGCAGAGAGGGAATTCCAGTTTTCCAGGAGGGAAATGAGTTGAGATCACTGTGGGATCTCAGAGACTGTCATGAGGACAGCCAAGGAATTTCACATTGCCAGCTGGGCAATGATATGAGGTCGTTGCGGGATCTCAGAGACTGTCATGAGGACAGCCAACGAATTTCACATTGCCAGCTGGGCAATGATATGAGGTCACTGCGGGATCTCGAAGACTACCAGGAGGGCAGTAGAAGCATCCCATATTTCCAGGTGGGTAGGGATGAGAAGATGAGACTATTTGAGGGTCTCATGAACTCAGAAGTGAGTCGGAATCAGCCGGAGGAGCTGACAGAGCAGGTGAGCTCAGAGGTAGATTTAGATCAGCAGATGCAGCTGACAGAGGATGAAGATTCATATGGTTTTCCAAGCCATGTGAATGAATATGATGACAAGTTAAAAGCTTTCACCATCCGAGAGGATGATCTGAGGAGCCTTATAATGATTGGGGGGATCGAGATATTCCTACCACTTGCCCAAGAGGAGGCAAAAATCTGGGTTGCAGATGTAGCAACAGCAGAAGAACAGTCAACTGTGACTATCAGAAAAAAAGGATTGGAGCAGATATCTGAAGCTGCCCAAGCAGAGGATGATGAGCATTCTGAGGAGTGGCTCAATATTTTCAGCCAGGAGACTGAAAAGACTGAAACATGGGAGTTTGCAGCAGCAGAAGAAGAAGAAGAAGCAGACAACATTAGTTTGGCTGATATGTATGAACAAATTGAATCCCTGGAGAGAAGGGTAATAGTGCATAGCATGCACATCCAACAGGTGAGGTTGGAAGTAGATAAATAAGAAGGCATGGGAGATCACGATGATCTACTCATGTGCCGACATTTTTTGCAGATGAGGAGACTGCATAAACAGGGCTAGCCAATTTAGCAGTTGGATGAGGTGATAGAAGACATCAGAAGGTTGATGGTAGATTCAGTAGAGACTGCCAGCAAGGAGAAGCTGGGAAGAAAGGCAGCAGCAGCGCAGAAGCAGCAACAACAACAACAGGGAGATGGAGTGAATGAACATCTCCAGAGGATGATTTGGGATCCAGGAGGATTTCCACAGCTGAAATGGGAAGCTCATGAGCAGGAGCTCATGAATTTTGCAGCTGAGGAGTATGATGTAGGAGCATCTCTCCACGCTAGCCAGCCACGTCAATGAATTCGAATCACGTGATGAAGAGAGGCTCAATCCTCGTTTGAAATTTGAATTCAATGTAATTAAATGTTTAAGTTGTTGAGCTAGGAAGCCGTGCATTTGTGCAGGTTGTAGATAGGATAGGCCTTTAATGTTTGTAAGGTTGAGATCTAGATACGATTATGGACTAGACAGCCCATTCAATGTAATTGAATAGGGTAGGTAGATTGGAGGGAAGAGCTCGAAGAGCCCCTCAAGTAAAAAGGGATTTAGTATCTCATTTTGTAGTAGTAAGCAGGAGAGCATAGTAAAGTTAGAGTCTGCGAGTAGAGAGAAGAAGAGAAGAGATGAGACCTTGTTACAGGTCATGCTCAGGAACACCTTGTAAACACATGCATTTGCCATTTTAATACAAACAAGCAGTTTTTCCTTCATGATTATGTGTTAAATGAATGTCTGTGAGTGTTATCTATATGTTGTAGATGTAGTTTTGCATTTGCAGGAATTGGGTTGTTTTCAAGCTTGAGAGGTCTTTGAGGCTTCATACCAAGAGGGTGTGACAGAACGTTGCGGGTTCTGATAACCGTGCACAGAGGTTGCACTTCTGAACTCTGCAGATTCAGACAAAGGCGTGTGCCAGGTGGGCACAGGAGTTGGAATCATCAATTCAGAAGAAGACCTCAAGGTTGTTGAACACCTTGGAGGCAAGGTTGTGGGAGGGGAACACAGTTGCAGACAGAAATATCTGAGGAGTTCTGTGGAGCTCTGCCGGGAGGGAATTGAGCCAGTGCAAGGAGTGCATAGAGGAGGAACTCTGTTGTGAGTTCAAGAAGAACCAGAATCACTGAGGATTCTGATAGCTCTGCCAGGTGGGAATTGAGCAGGTGCATATGTGAACAGGAGAGGATAGAACTGTTAGGAGTTTTGGGAGAAGATACTCTGTCAGGTGGGCATTGAGACATTGTGCAGATAGGCACAGAGGAGAAGAGAACTCTCGGAGTTCTGTAATTTGAGGAAGAATCCACTGAGGGATCCTCACAGGGTTACTAAACACCCTGCAGACTCAACAAGAGGTTGCTTGAGTGAAGGATAGCCAAGAGGGCATCCAAATTCCCCATCTGTGGGAGAAGGAAGAAGGATAAAATCCCTTAGGGGTTCTATATACTTGGAAAATCTTAAAAGAGGTATAACTTTGTGTGCAAGGACTCTGCAGGAGTGCAGACGTTAGAATCCTTTGAGGATCAAGAGAAAATAAGCTCAGGAGGAACAACGTCGTTGAGAGCGTAGGCGAGGACTCAAGTCGAGAGTTCGTAGAGGAAGGAAGACAAAGGTCGAGGCCTTTGAGAAACTTTAAATTCTTCCAAGTCTGGAAGAAAGTGTGCAGAAGCTCAGGAGGGAGCACAGCTGCCGTCGGATCTACCGAAGAGATCTGAACCGTTGAAGATTTCACGTCCAGGGAGCAGCAGAGCGAGTGCACAGGAAGAAACGATCTGCACCGTCAGATCTAGAGTGAAGAACCCGACAGCCGTCAGATCTGTCGAGAGTCACACAGGGTTTAAACCTTCGGGAACAGCAGAGGTAAAGTCCCGAAAAGAGGTGGCTCATCGGGATATCAGCCATCGGGATATCGGAAGTCACGATGACAGGAGATCGGAAATCTTTATAGTGAAAATCCCGGAATTGATCTGATCCGTCCATCTATTGAGACACGTGGCGGAGATCGAGGGACCCATCAGTATTGTAAATTCTAACCTTGTACAATATCTACTGCAAACTCATATTTAGAAAAGAATAGAAAAGATACAATGGAAAATACAAACATTACACAGAGATTTTTCACCTGGAAACCCAAACCGGGAAAACCAACATATATTATATTCACACATTGTGTTACATTGTTTACAATACAATATACATATAGGAGCCAGTGGCATCCAAAACCCTAACCCAATGACCTGGATTAGTCCAAAACCCTAATTCCTTAACCGGAAATAGAAAACCATCAACAAAAAACCATGTGCCGAAAAGCCACCTAATATCATGTGGTCCCAGAAATATGTCGTCCCGAAAAAAAAAAATCGGGGGTGCTGGCCCCCTGCACCCCCCTCTAACCCCCTTGCACGCTCGGCGCAGACGCTCAGACACTACTACTCGTGCAAAGAATATAACACATACCCAACATTCTCCCACTTGTTGTTTTCTTTGCACACAGGGGGTTACAGGGTTACATAG
>ML817983.1:48881-69326 GCA_009831015.1 Picea engelmannii
CATATTGGATCTTGGAGCTTACTTAAATCTTGGGCACTAGGAGTTGGAGTTTGGATTTGGCCCAAAAGTATGGGAAAATGTTTTTTGCAAAAATAGGGCAATATTTTATTATGAGGGAAAGAGTTTAACTTTGATTATGTACCTTGGAACCTAATTTTGAGCCTATATTGTCTATCAAGTATTGTTTAATTCATCACAATTTTAAAGTATACAAGTTTCTTAGATGATTTATATTGATTTCAAGCGACATATATGTTTCCATTAGATGACCAATACTTAGCATGTTGGGGTCCCAAAACTTCGAGATACAAAATTCTTTGCACTTAACAACATTTATAGGTGTACAACTGGCTCTAAAGTCAATTTTCTTCCCTAAGAAATCACATACTTAGCTTCATTTTTAAATCTCATGATTAAGGTCTTGTATCCTTTCACTTCCAACAACCTTGCCATTGGGTAAATATTGGCTCCTTTTACTTTTATGCTTCTTATAAATGCCACATATAAGATCACCCACCCAAATGAAGTAGTAGTTCAAAGGGATAAGTATGTTAATGGGGTTATGGTTAAGCATCAAACATAGTGGCATGTCATGCCAACTATCTTCAACCTAAACTACAATTTGGCATGCCATTAAACTACTATTTAATCAACATACATGACATAACATTAGGAGAATTTGAGCACTAAGACCACATATAACATCATCATTTTTACTTATAAACACATTAGGTTGCATGGTGCGCCTATGTTCACAATAAATATCGTCTTGTTTTTATTTTGATTACTTCACATGAAAAGAATTAGAATGCTATTTGTATAAGTTTGAAGGCATGAAAATTTAGGAAATATAACTTAGTAATGCTTGTAGAAGGAGAGGTTCACAAATCCTAAGATTTTCTTACGAGTCATAAACTATTACTACAATTAAAATTGATGAGAAATTATTTCTACTAATGAATAGCTTGCACGTGATAGAGAAACTTCATTGTCAATTACATGAAATTCAAGGGTTAGATTATCCTACTTATCAAGTTTAGATATTGTACTATAACATACCATTTCAAAGTGTGATGTGTGCCCTACATTTCAAAGTACGAATAATGATGTGGGTTCATGATGCGTGATCTCGTATAAATTTTCAGTCAAGTATTTATTACCATTAATTAATAATTTATCATTCATTCTTATGCATTAACTATGATTCAATTGAGAAGAAATGAAATATGAGTATGAGTTGTTTTGTTGTATCTATAAACATTTTTTGTTTTGTTTGTAGGAAGCTATGAACCCCACATTTATTTAACATGGTACTTTCACATTTTCTTGGCCTTATTGTCTAAACATGTCCTCCATGTGGTTTGAACATGAGTCTCCTCCTAGAGAAACCATGACTTCCACCAATTCACCACGCCCATATTGACAAGTATAAGTTATTTCTTGTCCTTAAAATGCATGAATATTTCCTTTTATAGTGTTCAACTTTGAAAACTATTGTAAGGCTAGTCATATGTTAACCTTTTCTCATAAATTTGGAGAGTATAAAAGTTTCAGGACCGAAATTCCAAGTCTTTACATTGTTATAAAACATGCATATTTTAATTCATAGAATTCATAGGTTTGTGGTCTTTTGTGTGGAGGGTAAGCAAAATAGATGGTGGTCTCCTCTAGGCATGTTTTGCTTGTTCCAAAAAATATTTCATTAAAAAGAATGCAGCCCTCCTTGAGGTGGAATGCACTATTTGGTCTATTGTTTTTATGTAAAGTTGTTTATCTTCCACTGATAACTTTTTAGTGTGTATTCATATCAAGATTTTTCTACTTACTTTTCCTCAACCTTACTCATTATGAGCTTAAGCAAAATATAATTCTTGAATTCATTTTAAGTATTTTTCCAAGTAATAGTTCATATCAATTAATGATAGATTTTCCCACACTCTTACATTTCTCGTGGTACTTTGGCTCTAGATCATATTCATTTGCTAACTTGAATTGTCATTCTATCTTAAGGTAATATGAAGGAATGTTGGTTTCACATTCAACTTTTCATGGTAATTTATTTCCTTTTGATCTACCCTCTTTTTCAATCGTGAAGAAGTGTTTCCATCCTCTTAAAAAAATAGTTGTTCGATTCAAGTCTCCTCAGGGTCTTGTCATGGCCTCGTTTGAACATCTTCTAACTGAAATTCTTTGTTTGAATCTTGGTCCATCCATGGATTAATCAGTGCTTGATATTTTTGGAAGAACCCATTTGAATCTAGTTGATAATATTTATGGAGTAGTGATCTTAAATAATATGACTTGTTTAACCCTAGCCTTGTGGATTTGCCTGCTTTGGAGTGACATCTCTAATCTTGCATGAGGAAAAGGTTAAATTCCCTTATTTTCATGTACAGGTTCCTTAGCTAAGTCTTTCTCACCACTTCAACATTATTGTCTTGCCA
Organism: Picea engelmannii; assembly: GCA_009831015.1. Classification (NCBI taxonomy): domain Eukaryota; kingdom Viridiplantae; phylum Streptophyta; class Pinopsida; order Pinales; family Pinaceae; genus Picea; species Picea engelmannii. The sequence goes on from ML817983.1 coordinate 51,326, forward strand.
TCATAAGTTATCTTTTAAGAAAAGAATAATTTGCCTCTAATCCATGATCTATTCATCCAAACTAGAAATAGAGAGACTAAAATTTCTAAAGTATTCTTAAGTCTAACTTTGAATAATTTTGCAAAGGCTTAATTTGTGAATGGGAAAGGTTTCTATATTTAGGACATATTTTTGTTGGAAATGTTCATATTTCTTATCATGGGAAAGGATAATATAAAGGACCTAAAAAGGATGGAAGACTAGTTCATGATGTTCTTACTCCAATTGATTCCTTTGATACTTATAATAAGGATACTTCTCAAAAAAAGACATGGAAATTGTGCAAGTATTGTGGGAAAACCAATCATGTTGAGAAAAGTTGTTTCAAATGATGTAAAGAGATTACCAAATCCAAGAAGAACACTTAAGAAGAGGAGGTTCCTCTTGTTGAATATTCGACTCAGTTTGGTCATTCTTCCACCCCTATTGTTGTAAGGGTTCTTGATTTAGTGTCCCAATATCAATCAATGGTAGTCCTCTTTTTGATAAATACAAGCATTCTTCTTTGAAGATTTTATATTCTTTGTAGTATTGAGAGAAATGATGGTGGTTTGGCCAAATGATTCATGTATTTTAAAAATGGTTAGTTTGATGACAACATATTTTTGTTCTTTTTGTATGGCATAGTGCATTGATGCCAATACCATATTATTACATGTTGTGAATTGAACTTGTTCTATGTTGATGTTCAAGTTATTAGTTGAAGCATTTCAATTGATCATCAACATTTTCAACCTATCATATCACATTCAACTTCATCATACTTTTGTTATCTTGGATTGATTCTTGACAACAGTGAGTGTCCTTTCCTTGCACCTTATTGAGGATCTAATAATAGCTTATCAATGGTTTCCTACATTGTTCCACTTAGCATCTTCTCTTTCATGGCGTCAAAGTCTATTAATATTTAAAACTTATCTAGCGCATTTGAAGTTGTTATTAAGGGGGAATGCAATGTAATGCCATCTTCTTCAAAAAGTGTTCTCACTTCCCTATTCATTGTTAAGGGGTAAAGTTAGAATGTGTTGATGTAATGAATATTGTCTAGCAACCACATTTGTCATTATATAGCATATCATTATGATGGTTGTGAGAATATTGTTCCAAGACATCTGCACACACAATGAGCCATCATTAAACTTGTGAGATCTCAAATATATCACATTATTGACTTATATTCTTATGTAACTCACTAAATGTTAAAAGTGAGTTAATCCCATATTCATCATGGGTGTTGTTCTTCCATCTCTCAAATCTATATAAAAATGGTCTCAAAGGTTCAATAGATGCTTGATATGTTGTATGGATCTTATAGTGCATAATATACAATTATAGCCATAATTAATCACAATTATAATTAAACACATTTGCAAAAATGATAGTATTTACATCAAATGTGGACTATACAAAATGGTGGCAACGAACGATTTACCATCTAACCATACATAATCTAATAGGATTGCTATCCCTACGCCAAGGCCATAAAATCAAATGAGAAAAATACTTTCTTTACATCCCCTTTTCATCATTAAACCCTCATTCATCATTACCCATACTCAAAAAGGAAGAAGAGGGGGAGAAAATGATCCAAAATCATAAGAAGAGAAGATCATCTAAGGAAGAAGATATATCCTATGGAAAATTCTTTCCTCCTTATTTCCCTTTCACTCCATTGAATGTAATGACAATGTCCATACCAAAGAAGCCCACTTGCATATACTAGTTAAATTTCTTTTTGCATGTATATACTAGGTGTATTTGGCATATGTGTGTGTGGTGTCTTATGCATGTAGATATTAAGTGTCATATCATAAATTGATGGATACTTTGCATGTAGATGGATTATTTTAAATGTTATGAGAGATCATGTTTATCACTATGAATGAGTTGTACCCTTCTCATATTATTCTGAGGCCCTTTTGTTTAGTGTCAGGCAGTCCTTTTGTTTTGTGTCAGTGCATGGCACTTCTTGGATTTCTCCTTGGCCATTTGAAGCCATATTATATATTAGCTTTACTAATATCACTAGAACATACCTAATCTCATGCAATGGCAATTACATAGTTGAAATTCATTACTGAGGTATTAATCTTGGGTTCTCATTAGGAATTTAAATAGTTCTCAATACTTTTTTTATATCTTTATATTTTTCCTTAAAAAAATGAAAGTTTCATTACTGAAGTATTAATCTTGGATTCTCATTAGGAATTTACATAGTTCTCAATACTTTTTTTATATCTTTATATTTTTCCATAACAATATGAAAGTTCCTCTAGTCTTCATTATTTATTTTTCACAACAATATGAGGATCCTCCATAGAATTACACACATGTGCTCAACAAAAAAATATTAATAAAACACTTGGCTTCGTCATATTTTTCCATAACAATATGAAAGTTCCTCTAGTATTCATTGTTTATTTTTCACAACAATGTGAGGATCCTCCATAGAGTTACACACATGTGCACAAATACACATTAGTCTAGGTCAACAAAAAATATATTAATAAAACACTTTGTTTCATGATGCCACACAAATCACTATTGTCTATGCACCACATAAACCACATATGTGCCACATTCTCTACATAAACCATGCTTGTGACACATGTTCCATATAGACCACACTTGGGCCACAACGATTGTTATGCATGCATGGGGAGTAGTCATGCTTGTGACACATGTTCCATATAGACCACACTTGGGCCGCATCGATTGTTATGCATGCATGGGGAGTAGTCATCCCTGTCCATGCAAGCCTTAAGTGACATAAGTAAGAGGGTGATGGGTCAAAGCATGCATGGGGAGTAGTCATCCCTGTCCATGTAAGCCTTAAGTAACATAAGTAAGAAGGTGATGAGTCACATTGATTTTTGACCTATATGACTTGACAACTTTTACATCAAGATTCATTCAACCTTGATAATGAATCATAAGGTGTTTATTATGTAAAATTGAGTGGCAAAAAGGTGGGGCATTGCATACTACTCCCTTTAAGAAATTTTGTCTGAAGATTTACAAAGCTTTAAGTCTCAAGTATTAGTAGTGTAATCAAAGGTGGGGCATTGCATACTACTCCCTTTAAGAAACTGTGTTCGAAGATTTACAAAGCTTTAAGTCTCAAGTATTAGTAGTGTAATCAAAGGTGGGGCATTGCATACTACTCCCTTTAAGAAACTTTGTCCCAAGATTTACAAAGTTTTAAGTCTCAAGTATTAGTAGTGTAATCAATGTAAGATTTACAAAGCTTTAAGTCTCAAGTATTAGTAGTGTAATCAATGTACTGACTAATCCAATCAAGATAAATAATAATAAGAGAAATAATCATTGGTGGGAGTTATACCTCCACCAAGTCACTATTAGTTCCAAGTATCTAATCAAAACCAAGAATCATTTGTGGAAATCATACATCCACCACTACTTATACCACCTCACCACATGCAAAATTACTTAAAATCAATATGAAATTTAAAATCAATTCTGTTATTTAATTTCATTAATTAGTATTAACCTTGCCACGTTAGAATTACTTAAAATCAATATATGAAATTTAAAATCAATTCTATTATTTAATTTTATTAATTAGTATTATTCACCATGTCACCTCACCAATGCAAAATTACTTAAAACCAATATGAAATTTAAAATCAATTCTATTATTTAATTTTATTAATTAGTATTATTCACCATGTCACCTCACCAATGCAAAATTACTTAAAATCAATATGAAATTTAAAATCAATTCTATTATTTAATTTTTTTAATTAGTATTATTCACCATGTCAGGTGTCTCTTTAGATTTTATCATTGTTAAATTATGCTTAAGTTGTACTCATGCATGTCTCCTTTATTTTTATAATTAAATTAATTCCATCACTAAGACACACATGTTAGACATTTTAATTTAATTAGGGGTTATTTAGTTACTACATTCATATCTTGCTTAGTTTTTGTTATTAATGATGATTCACTCCTCCACTACCAATGACATAGAATAAAGTCATTCGCTTCTATATTTATCTCAAAATGTCTCAAATGAAAATTATATTCCCTATGAGGTTACAAGTGGGCATTGTACCTACGATCCCTCCTATGATGTTTTAGGAAATTATGTTGGTTACAAGTGGGCACTGTACCTAATGTTTTAGGAAATTATGTTGGTTACAAGCGGGTATTTTACCTATGCCCCTCCTATAATGTTTTAGGAAATTATGTTGGTTACAAGTGGGCATTGTACCTACGTCTATCCTATAATGTTTTAGGAAATTATGTTCTTTAGAAGGTTAAAAAAATATAGCTCATTTTAAGTAAAAAAAAAAATTCAATTTGACTAAATTTTAAATTTTAAAAATAAATTTAGGCTAAATTTTCTTTTTTTTATTAAAAAAAAATTAGTAGCCTAATTTATGTTTGACTATATTTAAAATTTTTAAAATAAATTTAGGCTAAATTTTCATTTTTTTATTAAAAAAAAAAATAGTAGCCTAATTTATGTTTGAATATATTTAAAATTTTTAAAATAAATTTAAGTTAAATTTCCATTTTTTTATTAAAAAAAATTAATAGCCAAATTTATGATTATAGTTACACATAAGTTTATATTTTTTTTGCTTAAATTTTAAATTTTTACATGAATGTCTAATAAATTTTCTCAATGTTTTAGCTAAATCTATAATTGTGCGTCTCAAAGTTTAGGGAATATTTGCTACATATCAATGTCTAAGTAACAATGGATACTCTTGGGAATACAATAAACTTTGAATTCAAAACATGTAAATATTTGTATGGAAAATAAATATTATGAATACTTTCCTTATCTTACATTTCTTGACATATTTTAACATGTAGATGATATATAGTTGACATATTTTAAAATATAGATTAGTATACCATATTATATATTGGTATTGTTAACCTTGGTTTGCACAATATTGTTTGAGATCACCCAAATGATAGAGTGGAGTTGTGGAAAAATAACAATGATGAATGGCGGGCAAAGTGTGATACCAAGTGGAGTTTACAATTTTAAAGGAGTTGCTCAAATTCTTGAGAAAAGTGGTTACACACAATTCGCTCCTCATTGTACTGTCCCCAAGCATTTACCATGAGTAAGCAGTGCAAGGCTCAATGCATTAATCATGGAAAATACTGTGCACCTGATCCAAAGTAGGATTTCAGTAGGGGGTATGATGGTGTCTGATGAGCGAGAAAAAGGTACAACATGGAATGTGCAGAAAATGTGACCCAGTCTCTAAGTTTGGATGCCGAAAAGATGGAAAAATGCATGAAGGATCGAAGGATGCCGAAAAGATAGAAAAATGTGTGGGGATCCAAATGTAGATGCAGAAAAACTTGTTTTGAAATAAGAGCAAGATGCACAGGCATGGATCTCAAGGTGATTTCACTGTCTTGAGTAGGAATATTATTGATTAGTGTATACAACTGTATCTTAGTCTTTGAAGGAATACAAAGGAAAATTTGGATCAATAATAGACAAATATTTTGCTACTAATGATGTGGCTGCAACAGTTGTTGATCTTGGCTGTTCGAGCTATCACCATTATTTTGTTAGAAAAGCTTATCTCCATGGCAATGGATCACACGTGTGACCAAGAAAAGGAGACGGTTGCAGTGCTACTGTCTTCTCTGTACATTGATGTGATTGACCGCACCCAGGGACAGTCCAATGAAAGAGAGAGAGGGAAGGAGATCTAGATTTGCACACAGTGAGAAAAATTCTCTGGAAAAGCATATTTCTCCAATTGTTATGCATTGGAAACATATCATAAATATTGATGATTGCAAGAATGCATTGTCCAGTGACAGAAAATATTTCATGGAAAAAAATATTACATATGAAAGGAACCGTGATGAGACATTTCAGGAGAAAAGTGGAAGATCGAGATGACGTGGCCAAGATTACAAAATGCAGCCCAGAGACAGGGATGAGCAGAAAAATGTTGTCAACAATACGAATGTTAATGAAGAAAGCAAAACAAGACCTAGAGACCAAATGAAAGTTGTGAGTTATAAGCAGACCATACCATCTGAACAATTGGCAAGTGCCTTGTGAGAAGATCATCTACAAAAGGAAGATCCCAGTGAGAGAGTGCAGGGACAATTTTCAAATTCGAAGAGCAATGACAATATATGAACTTTCTTAAAGAAACCGAAAAAGATGAGTGCCAGTTTGTTAGAAAACATAATACCACCTCAAGAAATCAAGATTATGTTGGACTCACTGAACATAGGAGAAGTTGTTTGTGTGCCAAAGGAACTAATTACATGAAAGTACTTTGGTCCAGTTTCTTGGAACTTCCTACAGGAACTTAAAACTGCAACAACTAGAACGTTGAAAACTGAAATGGATCCATAAGCATATGAATTCTTTTGTCCCTGATATGGTCCTTTGGAGGACGCCCTTATGATGACACCCGGGACATTGTGCACTATAAACAGGACATTGCACATGTGATGCAGAATCTATGTGATGCAGAGCGTTGGGTCATATGATGACTTGGTATACTCAGATACATCCTCTCACACCTCTTGGACCTTGGACGATGGATAGATGAGCTCTCATATTGTAGATATGGTCATATTGGTTATCAGATAGGCAGGAAGCCCACACCCTTGACTATGGACCCTAGAGCTTGCTAGGCATGGTCATATTGGTTATCAGATAGGCAGGAAGCCCACACCCTTGACAACGCATGTCACACACCCACTACGACAACCTAGAATTTTTCGTCTTTTCTTCGAGGGACAGAACCCCCGATCCTCGGGCATGAGATCCGTGCAGGATCTTCACTGGACCACAACAATGGTTAATTAAACCCCTTGTCTGAGACCCCAACGATTTTGGGTCTCGCGAGTTGGGCAATCCAAGTGCAATGCCACAACTCTCAACAATCACTGAAACGCGAGATGCTAATTGGATAAGGTGTAAGCCCCCTCTCTTCAGTCCCTATTCTGATAGGACCACACCTACGCCTAAAGGTAAGCATCTTTCACAACTCGCGACTTTGCGAGTCGTGAGTCGAAGACCCTCGACTCTTCTTGCACTCCAAACCTTCGATACCCGAGATGCAATACGGGTATGGCTCCCTCCTCGCTAGCGCCTGCTACATATAACCGTAGGCTAGGCTAAACACTAGCACTACTCGCAACTCGCGACCTTGCAAGTTGGAGTGTCGAGCCCTCGTGCTCCTTCTTTGCGAAACCCCAAAGCACGATAAGTCAGTGATGGGTTGACTACTTCCAAGGTGACGTGTGTACGCCACCTGTCGCCTACTTCCTCCTTTTCTGTGCGTTGTATGTTTGCGCCACCTATCAACCACGCAATCCCCACCTAACGGATGTGCCACGTGTTCGCATGAGCCCTTGGCGCTCGACACTTCGCGACTTCTATAGTTGAAAAGAAACGCTTTCAACCTTTGAACCCCCGATACGCGATACCACGCAGAGATTCTGATCCAACGGTTCTCCCGTGGCTTGGATCCAACAACCACGATCACGTCGCGATCTCGCGAATCGTGAGTTCATGCAGTCTTACCTTTGACCACTCCAAGTCACGAGTCAGCGAAATGCTACCCAACTGCCACGCGTCCTATGTTGATGGACGGTTCTGAATACTTCGGGACTTTCAGGACGTTTTCGAGTCCACTCTCCTGCCTATGCAAAGGTTAAGATCGACGGTCAATAGAGCTCCGACAGATCCTTGGATTTACGGTCCTGGATCCCATCGCTACTTGCGAAGGCTGAAGGGTTCGAGGTGTTAATGCCTGCGCTCCTCCTCTAGATCCATCGGTCTTGATAGATCTGGGGTATTTCCGAAAGGATTCTGACCGTTCGTTTACCAAACGATGGGGTATTCTCTTTCAATAATTGGACTCGCTATCCTTTCTGAGCTTGAATAACGAAATTCAACCTCTCGGAGATTCAAACTCCCACGACTCTGAGACCTTAAAGAGCTACTCTTTCTTGCATAAGGTTTCCAGACCCGGATCGCATGAACCTTCAGACGGTTCTTGGGCAATTGTCCCTAATCTTAGTCGAGTCTCTAGGTAAAGGTTCGGTACGATTCCAAGGTTTATGGGGTAATTCTCGGGGACGAGATCTCTCGAGGAACCTTCCTAGAATATTACGAGAATCAAGCAAACAAGACGATTCTCGGTGGAGCGAACTCATGCCCCAGACTTAATCATTTGTACAGAGACCAACTATGACATGTAAATATACCCATGCATCCATTATTTCCAATCTAAAACACCAGGCAATCATTCCTCACATAAATCATTATGGGCATATAAACATGAGCATGTATTCATGACATTCAATTCAAAATACAAGGCATAAAACACTTATCAAATCCACCAGGCGTGATGCAACTGCTGAGAGGGGTGCTCGTTTCCACCCAACCGTAGGCTCAGTGACTCCAAACGGATTTACCACTAGCCACCCCCGAGCTAGACCACGATGCTTTGAGATTCAGTCTCCTACTTCCAGCTCAACGAAAGTCGAGGACGAAGGTTACTCTCCTTCTCCTATGTTCAGAACTCCCTGTCTTTCCAGAGTTTCTCCAATTCTCTTATGCGATCCCAGTCACGCGTGCTCTCTCTCTACCCCTTACCACACTTCCTCTCTTGCCTTTTCTCTGCAAGATTGCGTGTGGCGTGAATTTCCCCGTCCATGGTCAGGTCTGAGAGCTTTTACGGATGGGTTCACCCCCATCCCCTCATTAACTCTTGAGGAGCCTCCCCACCTACCAATCTGACGGAAATCCATTCCAGGGTCAAAGAGTTGCTTTGGTCTTTGAGCAAGTAAAAACCAGTATGGTACTAGCTCGGTGGAAGTTAAAGCAACCATTCTAGGTCCCTTCCACCACCTCTCATTAGCCATCATGGTCTCTTTTAGCACATCCCCCTCCCAACAGTCATGCAACACATATTCATAACATAATTTACATTCATCGACCTTTTATACAAAGGTCTGTCAAATCAAACATTCACATCTTTGAGTTTGCCATAGTTCTTGGCCAATATAGTTATTTTTACAGACTGGGGGAAACAGGGTGTTACAATTCCCTCCCCCTTAAAGGAACATCGTCCTCTATGTTCTATCTATCAATATGACGTGTATGTATAGAAGTAAACAAAATCGGATATGCCTATTTCATGGCATCTTGCATTTCCCACGTAGCTTCATCTTGGCCAAAATGTTTCCACTGCACCTTGACCTGTGCAATGGTTTGGTTTCTGAGTGGGGTTTCCTTTCTGTCCAGTATGAATTGAGGTTCTGGCAAGAATTCTCCCTCCGGTTCCACCTAGATCACAGACCAGTCAATTATATGATTAGAATCATGTACATATTTCTTCAATAATGAAACATGGAAAACATTATGTGCTTTTACTGTGGGAGGAAGTGCTAGCCCATAGGCTACAGGTCCCACTCTATCTAGAACTTCTAAGGGTCCACAATACCGAGGTGACAACTTGGCACAATCTCCCATCCTCAGGGAACTCTTCATGGGCCTAACTTTGAGATATACGTGGTCTCTCGTCTTGAATTCTCTTGGAGTTCTCTTTCGGTCGACGTAACTTTTCTGTCTGTTCTGAGCGACCTTTAGATTTTGTTTTATCTGAATCACTTGTTGTTCCATTTCTTTCAACATGTTGAGTCCAATAGTAATCCTGTTTATAGGATTACTCCAACTGGCTGGAGTGTTTCACGACCTACCCTAGAGGACTTCGAAAGGACTCGTCTTTAGGGATTCTTGGTAGCCGTTGTTGTAGGCGAATTCCACCAGTGGCAGGTAATCTTCCCACTTTTGGGGTTGATGCATTACATGCATCCTTAGCATGTCTTCTAATATTTGGTTCACTCTTTCTGTCTGTCCATCGGTTTGAGGATGATAGGCTGTGCTAAACAGTAATTTGGTCTCCAGACCAACCATCAAGGATTTCCAAAAGTTGGAAGTAAATTTTGTCTCTGTCAGACACGATTTCTTTAGGCATACCATGTAGTCTGAAAATCTCCTTCATGAATACGTTGGTGATGTCTATTGCCTTGCAAGTCGACTTGACGGGAACAAAATGAGCGGACTTGCTCAATTTATCCACTACTACCATGATGGCGTCATTTTGTTTGGTCGAGGCTGGTAATTCGGTGATGAAATCCATGGAGATGGTTTCCCATTTCCATTCCGGAATTGGTAGAGGTTGTAAAAATACTGCTGGGTGTCGGTGTTCTGCTTTAACCTGTTGGAATTCTATGCATTTGGCTAAGTACTCAACTATGTCTTTCTTCAATCCAGGCCAATAGAATTGTTTCCTGGTGGCTGTGATCATCTTCTGGTATCCTGGATGACCAGTATATGGTCTTTTATGTAGTTCATCCATTATGAACCTCTTCAAGTCATCACAATCTAGAATATACAATATGTTTCTGTGAGTTAGCAGACCTCCATCTATCATCTGGTAGCCTTCATACTTTATCCCTGTGGGTTCTTGCTCCAGGTACGAGGTCACGGTCTGAAAGAATGTGTTTGTTTCTTGTGCATTCCTGACTCTTTCCTTGACATTCGTCTCGCATGTGCTCACCGCTGCCAGGTAAATTGTTTTCACACTTCTGCTAAGGGCATCGGCCACCTTATTTTCCTTTCCTTTAATATGTTTGATTTCAAAATCAAACTCACTAAGGAGGGTCATCCACCTAGCTTGTCTGGTATTGAGCTTTGGTTGGTCAAACAGATATCGCAATCCACAGTGCTCTGTCATAAGTACAAATTTCCTTCCCAGGAGGTAATGCCTCCACATTTTTAAGGCATGCACTATGGCGGCCAGCTCTAGATCATGGGTCACATAGTTGGCTTCGTGCTCATTCAATTTTCGGGATTCATAGCAGACTACACTTCCTCCTTGCATAAGGACTCCTCCGAGCCCTTCCTTGCAAGCATCTGTGCACACGAGGAAGTCAACTTCAGGATCAACGATCTTCAGCATGGGTGCGTGGGTTAGTAGATGTTTTAGGGATTGAAATCTTTCTTCACATTCTCGTGTCCACGTGAATTTAGCTCCCTTCTTCTGGAGGGCAATGATTGGACAACCAATGTTGGAGAATCCTTTTATAAATCTCCTATAGTATCTTGCTAAGCCCATAAAGGATCTGATATCTGAAACGTCCTTTGGGGTAGGCCATTCCATGATAGACCTGATCTTGTCAGGGTCTACTACTACTCCTTCAGATATGACATGGCCCAAGTAATATATTTGCTTCTGGAAAAAGTCACACTTGCTAAATTTGGCATAGAGCTGATGTTCTCTTAGCACTTGAAGCACAAGTTTAAGATGTTCCTCATGTTCCTCTCTATTCTTGGAGTAAATTAATAAATCGTCAATAAAAACCAATACATATTTGTCTAGGAATTTGCTGAGCACATTGTTCATCCAGCACATAAAAGTGGCAGGGGCATTGGTTAATCCAAATGGTACTACCACAAACTCATAGTGACCATATCTCATCTTGAAGGCAGTTTTGTGGATGTCTTCACCCTTGATTCGGACTTGATGGTATCCAGATCTCAAATCAATCTTTGAGAAGATGGAAGCACCTCCCAATTGATCGAACAAGTCATCAATCTGGGGTAAGGGGTTCTTGTTCTTTATGGTTACCTTATTTAGCTGTCTATAATCTATGCACAGTCGGAGAGTACCATCTTTCTTCTTCACAAATAGAACTGGTGCTCCCCATGGGGAAACGTTGAGCCGGATATAGCATTTGTCCATCATTTCTTTTAGTTGTAATTTAAGCTCAACTAGCTCGAGTGTGCTCATCCTATAGGGTGTCCTAGACACAGGCACTGCTCCTGGTGCAAGTTCTATCGAGAAGTCAATGTCCCTTCTCGGAGGTAAACCTGGTACCTCTTCCAGAAACACATCTCTATATTCTCTTAGAGTTGGGTGGTCTTCGAGGCTTGGTTTGTCATCTTCAACTGATTCCAACACCTGTATCGCATATAGTGGAAATCCCTTTCTGCAATACTTTCTCATTTGAAGGGCTGATATTCGTCTCACCGAGACAGGTTTTTGGATCCCTTGAAGGGTTATCCTTCTTCCTTCCTCACTTACACATTCTAAGGTTTTATGGTAACAGTCCAGTCTGGCTTTATATTTGGCTAGCCAGTCCATACCGATCAACAAGTCATATGATCCTAGGGGTAGTATGTTAAGGGTTGCTTGGGTGTGGAATTCACCCATAGTGAATTGGCAAGCTGGTATGATCTTCGCTACCTTTCTTTTGGTGCCAGTGGCTAACTGTACCAAGCATGGCTTGGCGTGTTTATGTGGCTGTAATTTACACTTATCAACAACCTTAGGATCTATATAACTCAAATTTGAACCAGGGTCAATTAGAATAGACACTAGATGGTCGGTGATCATACCTTCCATCTCCACCACTAAAGCTTGGTGGTCAGCTTGTTTATTATCTAAGGCTGCATAAATTTGTGACACACTCTGGGCCACGTCATTGACGGTGATAGCTTCTTGAACGTTGTAAATTCTCCGATTGTTCTGTTGTCGGTGCGGGCAAACTCTCAGTAGATGTTCTTCTCCACAATCCCAACATTTCAAGGGTTCTCTCTTTGCGTTATCAATCTTTCCTGGGGTAGATCCAAAAGGTTTATTTCCGCTCTGGGAGTGGAAATTCTGTTGATGTACACTTCGGGTTGGGAAGCTCATCCTTGAGTCCTTTTTATAGTTTTAAAATCTTGGGGATTTAAACCCCTTTTTTTGGAATCCCAAACTATTCTTCTGCTTCCAGCCTTCGCGAGGTTCTTTCCGATGCCCAAGTTGTTCATAACAATATCTTGCCTTTCGGATAGTGTCTTCTAGGGTCTTTAGCTCGTCAAACTCAATCCTGTTCTGATAGTCCTTAGGTAGTCCACTGATGAATCGTTGCACCTTTTCCTTTTCTGCTTTTATATAGGGTATGTAACTCAAAACTCAAGGAATTTGCTGACATATTCCTCTATGGTGAGTTGCCCGAGCTTGAGTTCATAGAATTCTTTAGTCTTTTCATCGAAATACTTTTCTGACATATACTTCTTCCTGAAGTATTTCTCAAACTGTTCCCAAGATAGGTCCTCTTCGTGAATCCCTTTTACATTCTTAAGGTCTTCCCATCAAATGGAAGCCTTTCCATTCAAGTTGAAAGTGGCTACTTGGGCCTTCAAGTTTTCTGAGAAGTCATGGACTCTGAAATACTTCTTTAGTCCAAAAATCCAGGCCTCTGCTTCCTCCCCCTTCTTTATTTCACCGTCGAAAGAGGGTGGTTTGGCCTTCTTGAATTCTTCGAGATTATGACTTTTGGAATGCTTTCGCTTCTTCCGTTTTCTTCGGGAATAAGAACTAGTTCTGCTACTAGAATATCCCTCTGAGTCGCCAGTTTCCTTTCTAGAGGAATCTTCCGACACTTGTCTCTTATCTCCGGGGTGGACCTTTCTCGAGGTGCTCTTCCCAGTGTGGCCACTTAAAAGACCACGTTTCTATATCTTAGGTGGAATTCGAATTTTCTTTGTCTGTCGTCGGTCTGCGTGACTGGTGTCAGGCCATGCTGCAATTGTCTTTGTATGTCGGATAAACTCTGCAACAAGACTGCATTAATTTCCGTTTGCTTCTCTTGCTCTTTTATCAACCTCTCGTTATCGGCCTTGCAGCTCTATAGTTCGACCATGAGGCTCCTCAGAGTCTCAGCTAGATCTGGAGGGGTCTCTACCACCCTCCTTTCGTCAGAATCTTCGTCTCTATTGTGGGAGCCATCCCCCACTTCGTGGTGCATCACCATTCTACGCATCTGCAGTTTCTCGTGGTTGATCGTCCGCTTGTGTGCAGGAAAAACACTTGTTGTTAGTCAATATTTATATTCATTCATAACCAGCGCATAATTCATATTTTTCAAATGCATACACAAAATAGGAATTTTCATTCTTAACTTCGACTTTTGATAAAGGGGGTTAAGATAGAGGGTTACTCCTTTTAAGAGTACTTCAAATGGAGTTTCTATGCAACTTGTTTATGAGCCCAAGCAAGCCAACTGTTGTAACCATGCTCTGATACCAATTTGACACACACCTACTATGACAACCTAGAATTTTTCATCTATTCTTCGAGAGACAGAACCCCCGACCCTCGGGCCTGAGATCCACGCAGGATCTTCACTAGACCACAACAATGGTTAATTAAACCCCTTGTCCGAGACCCCAACAAATTCGGGTCTCGCGAGTTGGGCAATCCAAGTGCAATGCCACAACTCTCAACAATCACTGAAACACGAGATGCGAATTGGATAAGGTGTAAGCCCCCTCTCTTCAATCCCTATTCCAATAGGACCACACCCACGCCTAAAGGTAAGCGCCTTTCACAACTCGCGACTTCGCAAGTCGTGAGTCGAAGACCCTTGACTCTTCTTGCACTCCAAACCTCCGATACCTGAGATGCAATATGGGTATGGCTCCCTCCTCGCTAGCGCCTACTACATATAACCGTAGGCTAGGCTAAACACTAGCACTACTCGCAACTCACGACCTCGCAAGTTGGAGTGTCGAGCCGTCGTGCTCCTTCTTTGCGAAACCTTGAAACACGATAAGTCAGTGATGGGTTGACTCCTTCTAAGGTGATGCGTGTACGCCACCTGTCGCCTACTTCCGCCTTTTCTGTGCAATGTATGTTTGCGTCGCCTATCAACCACGTTGTCCCCACCTAACGGATGTGCCACGTGTTCGCACGAGCCCTCAGCGCTCGACACTTTGCGAATTCTGCAGTCGAAAAGAAACGCTTTCAACCTTTGAACCCCCAATACGCGATACCATGCGGAGGTTCTGATCCAACGGTTCCCCCGTGGCTTGGATCCAATGACCACGATCACGTCACGATCTCACGAATCGTGAGTTCGTGCAGTCCTACCTTTGACCACTCCAAGTCGCGAGTCATCAAAATGCTACCCGACTGCCATGCGTCTTGTGCTGATGGACAATTCCGAATACTTCGAGACTTTCAGGACGTTGTTGAGTCCACTCGCCTGCCTATGCAAAGGTTAAGATCGACGGTCAATAGAGCTCCGACAGATCCTTGGATCTACGGTCCTGGATCCCATCGCTACTTGAGAAGGATGAAGGGGTCGAGGTGTTAACTCCTACGCTCCCCCTCTAGATCCATCGGTCTTGACAGATCTAGGGTATTTCCGAAAGGATTCTGACCATTCGTTTACCAAACGATGGGGTATTCTCTTTCAATAATTGGACTCGCTATCCTTTCTAAGCTTGAATCATGAAATTCAACCTCTCGGAGATTCAAACTCCCACGACTCTGAGACCTTAGAGAGCTACTCTTTCTTGCTTAAGGTTTCCAGACCCGGATCGCATGAACCTTCAGAGGGTTCTTGGGCAATTGTCCCTGATCTTAGTCAAGTCTCTGGGTAAAGGTTCGGTACGGTTCCAAGGTTTATGGGGTAATTCCCAGGGAAGAGTACTCTCGAGGAGCCTTCTTAGAATATTACGAGAATCAAGCAAACAAGACGATTCTCGGTGGAGCGAACTCATGTCCCAGACTTAATCATTTGTACAGAGACCAACTATGGCATGTAAATATACCCATGCATCCATTATTTTCAGTCTAAAACACCAGGCAATCATTCCACACAGAAATAATTATGGGCATATAAACATGACCATGTATTCATGATATTCAATTCAAAATAAGTGGCATAAAACACTTATCAAATCCACCAGGCGTGATGCAACTGCTGAGAGGGGTGATTGTTTCCACCCAACCATAGGCTCAGTGACTCCAAACGGATTTACCACTAGCCACCCCCGAGCTAGACCATGATGCTTTCAGATTCAGTCTCCTACTTCCAACTCAACGGAATTCAAGGACGAAGGTTACTCTCCTTCTCCTATGTTCAGAACTCCTTGTGTTTCCATAGTTTCTCGAGTTCTCTTCAGTGATCCCCGTCACGCGCTCTCTCTCTACCCCTTACCACACTTCCTCTCTTGCCTTTTCTTTGCAAGATTGCGTGTGGCGCAAATTTACCCGTCCATGGTCAAGTGTGAGAGCTTTTACGTATAGGCGGTTCACCCCCATCCCCTCATTAACTCTTGAGAAGCCTCCCCACCTACCAATCTGACAGAAATCCATTCCAGGGTCAGAGAGTTGCTTTGGTCTTTGAGCAAGTAAAAACCAGTATGGTACTGGCTCGGTAGAAGTTAACGCAACCATTCCAGGTCCCTTCCACCACCTCTCATTAGCCATCGTGGTCTCTTTTAGCACATCCCCCTCCCAACAATCATGCAACACATATTCATAACATAATTTACATTCATCGACCTTTTATACAAAGGTCCATCAAATCAAACATTCACATCTTTGAGTTTGCATAGTTCTTGGTCAATATAGTTATTTTTACAGATTGGGGGAAACAAGGTGTTACAATTCCCTCCCCCTTAGAGGAACATCGTCCTCTATGTTCTATCTATCGATATGAAGTGTATGTATAGAAGTAAACAAAATCGGATATGCCTGTTTCATGGCATCTTCCATTTCCGACGTAGCCTCATCTAGGCCAAAATGTTTCCACTGCACCTTGACCTGTGCAATGTTTCGGTTTCTGAGTGGGGTTTCCTTTCTGTCTAGTATGAATTGAGGTTTTGGCAGAAATTCTCCCTCCGATTCCACCTGGATCAAAGACCAGTCAATTATATGATTAGAATCGTGTACATATTTCTTCAATAATGAAACATGGAAAACATTATGTGCTTTTACAGACCAGACAATTATATGATTAGAATCGTGTACATATTTCTTCAATAATGAAACATGGAAAACATTATGTGCTTTTACTGTGGGAAGAAGTGATAGCCTATAGGCTACAGGTCCCACTCTATCTAGAACTTCAAAGGGTCCACAATACCGAGGTGCCAACTTGGCACAAGCTCCCATCCTCAAGGAACTCTTCCTGGGCCTAACTCTAAGATATACGTGGTCTCTCGTCTTGAATTCTCTTGGAGTTCTCTTTCGGTCGGCGTAACTTTTCTGTCTGTTCTGAGCGACCTTTAGATTTTGTTTTATCTGAATCACTTGTTGTTCCATTTCTTTCAACATGTTGGGTCCAATAGTAATCCTATTTACAGGATTAATCCAACTGACTGGAGAGTTGCACGACCTACTATAGAGGACTTCGAAAGGACTCGTCTTCAGGGATTCTTGGTAGTCGTTGTTGTAGGCGAATTCCACCAGTGGCAGGTAATCTTCCCACTTTTTGGGTTGATGCATTACATGCATCCTTAGCATGTCTTCTAATATTTGGTTCACTCTTTTCATCTGTCCATTGGTTTGAGGATGATAGGCTGTGCTAAACAGTAATTTGGTCTCCAGACCAACCATCAAGGATTTCCAAAAGTTGGAAGTAAATTTTGTCTCTGTCAGACATGATTTCTTTAGGCATACCATGTAGTCTGAAAATCTCCTTCATGAATACGTTGGTGATGTCTATTGCCTTGCAAGTCGACTTAACGGGGAAAAAATGAGCGGACTTGCTCAATTTATCCACTACTACCATTATGGCGTCATTCTGTTTGGTCGAGGTTGGTAAACCGGTGATTAAATCCATGGAGATGGTTTCCCATTTCCATTCCGGAATTGATAGAGGTTGTAATAATCCTACTGGGTGTCGTTGTTCTGCTTAAACCTGTTGGCATTCTATGCATTTGGCTAAGTACTCAGCTATGTCTTTCTTCAATCCAAGCCAATATAATTGTTTCTTGGTGGTCATGATCATCTTCTGGTATCCTAGATGACCAGTATATGGTCTTTTATGTAGTTCATCCATTATGAACCTCTTCAAGTCATCACAATCCAGAATATACAATTTGTTTCTGTAAGTTAGCAGAGCTCCATCTATCATC
>ML817983.1:69335-83369 GCA_009831015.1 Picea engelmannii
GCTCCAAGTACGAGGTCACGGTTTGGAAGATTGTGTCTGTTTCTTATGCATTCCTGACTCTTTCCTTGACATTCATCTCGCAGGTGCTCATCGCTACCAGGTAAATTGTTTTCACACTTATGCTAAGGGCATCGGCCACCTTATTTTCCTTTCCTTTAATATGTTTGATTTCAAAATCAAACTCTCTAAGGAGGGCCATCCACCTAGCTTGTCTGGCATTGAGCTTTAGTTGGTCAAACAGATATCGCAATCCATAGTGGTCTATCATAAGTACAAATTTCCTTCCCAGGAGGTAATGCCTCCACATTTTTAAGGCATGCACTATGGCGGCCAGCTCTAGATCATGGGTCACATAGTTGGATTCGTGCTCTTTCAATTTTCGGGATTCATAGCAGACTACACTTCCTCCTTGCATAAGGACTCCTCCGAGCCCGCCCTTCCAGGCATTTGCGCACACGAGGAAGTCAACTTTGGGATCAACGATCTTCAGCACGGGTGCGTGGGTCAGTAGATGTTTTAGGGATTGAAATCTTTCTTCACATTCTTGTGTCCACGTGAATTTAGCTCCCTTCTTCTGGTGGGCAATGATTGGACAACCAATCTTGGAGAATCCTTCTATAAATCTCCTATAGTATCCTGCTAAGCCTATAAAGGATCTGATATCTGAAACGTCCTTTGGGGTAGGCCATTCCATGATAGACCTGATCTTGTCAGGGTCTACTGCTACTCCTCCTTCAGATATGACATGGCCCAAGTAATGTATTTGCTTCGGGAAAAAGTCACACTTGCTAAATTTGGCATAGAGCTAATGTTCTCTTAGCACTTGAAGCACAAGTCTAAGATGTTCTTCATGTTCCTCTCTATTCTTGGAACCGTCAATAAAAACCAGTACAAATTTGTCTAGGAATTTGTTGAGCACATTGTTCATCAAGCACATAAAAGTGGCAGGGGCATTGGTTAATCCAAATGGTACTACCACAAACTCATAGTGACCATATCTCATCCTGAAGGCAGTTTTGTGGATGTCTTCACCCTTGATTCGGACTTGATGGTATCCAGATCTCAAATCAATCTTTGAGAAGATGGAAGCGCCTCCCAATTGATAGAACAAGTCATCAATCCGGGGTAAGGGTACTTGTTCTTTATGGTTACCCTATTTAGTTGTCTATAATCTATGCATAGTCGGAGGGTACCATCTTTCTTCTTCACAAACAAAACTAGTGCTCCCCATGGGGAAACGTTGGGCCATATATAGCCTTTGTCCATTATTTCTTTTAGTTGTAATTTAAGCTCAACTAGCTCGGGTGTGCTCATCCTATAGGGTGGCCTAGACACGAGCATTGCTCCTGGTGCAAGTTCTATCGAGAAATCAATGTCCCTTCTCGGAGGTAAACCCGGTACCTCTTCCGGAAACACATCTCTATATTCTCTTAGTGTGGGGTGGTCTTCGAGGATTGGTTTGTCATCTTCAACTGATTCCAACACCTGTATCGCATATAGTGGACATCCCTTTCTGCAATACTTTCTCATTTGAAGCGTTGATATTCGTCACCGAGACAGGTTTTTGGATCCCTTGAAGGGTTATCCTTTTTCCTTCCTCACTTACACATTCTAAGGTTTGATGGTAACAGTCCAATCTGGCTTTATATTGGAGGGAAGCCATGGTGGAGAATTATGCATCCATCATGCAAAATGATGTGTGGGAGGTTGTACCCAGGCCTAATGGGAAATCAGTGATATCCTCCAAATGGCTTTATAAGATAAAGTATGTTGCGGATGGAAGCATTGAAAAGTATAAGGCTCGATTTGTGGCGAGAGGGTTTTCACAGAGAGAGGAAGTTGATTACAGTGAGACCTTCGCTCCCGTAGCTCGATATACTTCGATTCGGTCTGTCATTTCGGTTGCAACAAAGATGGGGTGGAAGATTCACCAGATGGATGTCAAAACCGCTTTTCTCCATGGCATTATTTAGGAGGAGATTTATGTTGAGCAACCACTTGGTTTCGAGGCTTACAGTAGAGAGTCCCATGTTTGTCACCTGAAAAAGGCGTTGTATGGTCTGAAGCAAGCTCCCAGGGCTTGGTATTCTCGCATTGATGCCCACTTGCAGCAGATGGGTTTCATGAAGTGTGATGCAGACCCCAACTTGTATTACATCGTTGTTGATGGTGAGATACTTATGCTTATTCTCTATGTTGATGGTTTGTTCATTACAGGTGCAAAGAAACTTATTGAGGGCTGCGAGAGGGATCTTGCCTCAGAGTTTGACATGAAGGATATAGGGTTGATGTATTACTTTCTGGGGTTGGAGGTGTGGCAGGAAGAGGGGCATATCTTCCTGGGATAGGGAAAATATATAGTTGATATTCTCAGCAGATTCCACATGGGTGATTGCAAACCCATGTCCACTCCCATGGCCACCAATGGGAAGGATCTTTATTCCTCTGATTCTGGATTGGTGGATCCTACATTATATCGTCAGCTCATTGGTTCCTTGATGTATTTGGTCAATACTCAACCATATATTTGTTTCGCAGTTAATACTCTCAGTCAATTTATGGTGGAGCCCAAGAGAGTACACTGGATAGTTGCAAAACACGTGCTTTGGTATTTTATGGGCACTATTGACTATGGTATGGATTATGTTCATGGTGATGGAGTGAGACTCGCAGGATTCACAGATACAGATTGGGCAGGTTCAGTTTCAGACAGGAAAAGTACATCAGGTTGTTGTTTTGGATTGGGTTCGGCTATTGTATCATGGCTTAGCCGAAAGCAAAAGTTTGTTGCTTTGAGCTCAACTGAAGCAGAGTATATGGCTATGAGCCAAGCCTCTTGTGAGGCCATTCGGCTTTGCAAATTGTTGACAGGTTTGTTAGGACAGGAGTTGGGGCCTACGATGATTTATTGCGACAATCAGAGTTGTTTAAAATTCACAGAGAATCCGGTATTTCATGATCAATCCAAACACATTGAGATTTGATATCACTTTATTCGTGATCATGATCAGAGAGGGGTTGTGAAGCTTGAATATGTGTCTACAGATGAGCAGGTGGCTAACAACCTCACAAAGTCTCTTCCGAGAGGAAAGCATGTTTATTTCAATGACAAGATGGGGGTGGTAAGTAACACCTTCCTCGGTAAGAGGGAGTGTTAATTTTTATACCGAGGCAAGTGGTGTTCCTTAGGCCTGGTCTCTTTGCCTAGGGAAATGTGACCACTTTAATGTAAACTAAAGTGAAAGTGACTTAGGAAATAAAAGCTAAGTGGGTCTTTTATTTAAGTTGGGTGAATAAAATATTAAAAAGTGATTTTCATGTGCACTTTATTTTCCACCGTTGATCTAATTCATTATGAGCCTTTGGATCATGTGGACACTCAAAAGTCAATTTGGGAATATGGAAGGTCAAGTGGGGAAAGAGACCATTAAATGTCTCTCATGAGTCCATTGAGAGAACACACAAACAAGCATTTGCTGAAGAGAGAGCAGATTGGAGAGCAGGAAGAAGATCATTTCTAGAAAAGAGTGGCACAGATTTCCACGCAAATGTGGGCATCAAAATCGAAGAAGATACCAGCATTTATTACTGCCATAACTAGTCCATATAGTATGATTTTCTGCACAAAAATCGAGGAGAAATTTGCATGGAAATCGAGGAAATCGTACAACATGAAAATCGAGGCAGTCGTACAACATTAATTGAATCCGTACGACCGTATGGATCCATACAGACTGCACAGAAATTGAGGTCCATACAGTTGCTGATGTGACTATTGTCTGTACAACGTACGCAATTTTTGAGTCTATTGGGCTGGATTTTCGAGGTGGTTGTTGGCACGTTTTCCAAGGAAGATTTGTCTTGGGAAAAGAGAGATAAATGGTTTCTGCTGTGTATTTAATTTTCTGCTGCAAATGTAATTTCCCGATGCTTGCAAATTAATAAAAGAAGCTGCCCTCTCAGAAGAACAGGTTTCCCCCACCTTGGGGGTTTTTCCTGGTTCATTTTTGGACCAAAATTTCCTGTGTACTATGGTTATTTATTGCTGAGTTATTTCTGCATTTAATTTCTAGTCAAAGAAGTTGTCTCTTGTGTTTCAAATTCAACAATTTCATTTCCAGAATTTAATAAATGTTATAAGATGAATTTTATGCACATGGGTTGGGCCTTAAACTATGGGAGTGATAAGAAGTGATTGAAACCTGATTGGGGACATCAAATTTCTTCATGGTATCAGAGCTTTGGTGACTGGAATAGCCTTAAAACAGCTGGAAAGTAAGTTATTAACACTCAGAAATTTTATATCAGTAGTAAAATTTTGTGGGAAAACTTATTGAGTGGAGGTTTGGGATGCTTTTAATGCTACAAAGTATATTTGTAGCTTACTTTAGTAACAAAAAAAACAAGGTTAGTAAGTTAGGTTATTCTAATGTTAGAAGTTGTTAGTAGGTTGTTTGAAAAATAGATTTTGAAGGTTGTTTGATCAAATTACTCAAAGGAGGTCTTAGACTATGCTTTCTTAGGGCAAATGGAGTCAAAGTGCAGCAATAGATGTTGAAGGTAAATGATAATGGAAGAGTTAAATACAAGAGAGGTTGATGAATTGGAGTGTTGGTAACCCAAGGCTCCAATTATCAAACCCTAAGGGGAAACTAGCTACTAAGGTGTAGGTAGCCCTAGGCCTTAGTAGATTTCCTCCCTCTATAACTCAAGGATGAAGAAAAAACGGCTAGGATGAAGCAATTAATGCTAGGGTGTTGCAATGGCAAGGCCCTAGCAAAGCTTCAAGGAAAATCGACTTCTTGGCACAATCTAGTAGGTGGATAGCAAATTAGAACAAGGACAATAACATGTGCTTGATTCCCTAGGGTTTAGGCTAGCAATTTCATAAGCTTTAGCAAAAATGCAAAGTAAAGATACTATAACCATTCAAATAAAGAATAATTGCAGAATTTTACTTACATTCACCAAGCATAATCTAGCACATCACCTAGTTGTAGACTTTCCACCAAGAAAATGCCCCCAAAAAAAGCCTTCCTTCAACAAGTGCGCACTAAAGTTCAGTCAATAAACCCTAATTAGGGTGCAAATTTCAGACCTCACACAAAGAAGATAATCCAGCAACATAGATGCATCACACCCTAGCCAGAGCACTAGGGTGTCTAGCCTCCACTAGTGCACCACCAAGCAGTTGCATCTCACTCTAGGCAGAGCACTAAAGTGGTTGACCTTCACCATGTGCATCACAAAAGAAAAACCCTAGCAAGAGGTACGAGGAAACCCCTTAACCAAGATGCACCCTACTTCCTTCCTTTTGCAGTTGCAGCTACAGCTCTCCACCAAACTTGCACTATATCTCCATGAGAGAGTGCCAAATGAGGAAGGCATCACTCTTATTAGTACTAATTTGTCCAATGACTTTACTGGAAGGACCAACCTGACTTTCTGGAAAATATATTTTTTGTTTATCTTTTTCTTCTAGAGGGGACTTTACTTTTAGAGCATTATAATTCTTCTTTATTATTTTCTGTGAGGCCGACTTCTCTTCTGGGATCTTCTTTGACTTCCAATGGTTTTCCTTTAACATCTTGGCAACTTCATCTATAAGAAAGGTTATCTTGAAGGTGAATACCTCCCGCATCTACTAGAAACATCAACACTCCCTCTTAGCCAGGGAGGTATTTTCCATGATGTTTTTCCTCTAGTCCTCATAGCCTCACAAGATATGCCATGGTCCTTCATAGCCTCACGCAGACCATGCTACTGGTAGCATCATCACGTCGCACATGGATACACCCAATGTAGACCTTTTCTAGGGCCTCATCACCACTAGAATACACTAGGACCTACTCGCATGTAGTGTGGCACTAGGACCTACTCTCTCATAGTGTCCACTTGGTATACTCCCAAGGGACGTGTCCACGTGGTCTACTCCCAAGTGACGCTGGGAACCAACCCAATACAACTTATCAGTCCATTGATAAGTGTCATACTCAACTCAGTCTATCAAGGAGTATTGTCACAAAAGAATGTCTCACAAAGTTGCAACCATCAATACTCCCTCTCAACAAGGAAGGCATTCTCCAAGCATATCTTGTATTGTTCTTGGTATTCTTCTATCATAGATAAGTTTCTCCATGAGCCTCATTAGCTATATTGATGATCCATCTCCACAACCTCGTGTCTATCATCTCGGGTCATTCTTGTCCCATGACAAGAATCAAGACCACATCGGAGCCACATTCATCTCATGATCAAATGATCATGATTGATCTTGGAATGTCCACATTCCCACATGATCATGAGCATTCTTGGAATGATCAAGATTAGTCCTAGAATGTACATATTCCCATAGGATCAGTTTGTGAATGTATTTAGCTCGATGTTATTGGACACGTGGAATTGCACCTCAAGCACCTCGAGTCTTCACATCTACTCTGGATGTAGATGTTCCCTATCTCCCTGGTCTGTAGCCCAGTACTGGGTGAAAGGTCGACCCGATGCTTATCGGGGCCACTCACCTATACAAGTATACACTTGTAAGTGAGTGTTCTCTAAGAGAATGACACCCGATGTAAGTCACACACACTAGAGGAGTCTGTAGTCCATCGAGAACTACGTAGCTTCAGTCCATCAAAGACTACGTTGAGCCTAAAGTCTTCAATATGTCGAAGACTATACCAGGGTCCCAAGCCTTCAGTCCATCGAAGACTACCCTGGGATCATTCCCATATGGTAAAGTTTGTCTGACCAATCTTAGAATGTCTGCTCGATACTTTCCTCCTAGAGATCTTGCAGCAACTCGAATTTTCAGTCCATTGAAGATTACATCGAGGCCATTTCCATATGATCAAGTCCGTCTGATCAATCTTGGAATGTCTTCCTGATGCTACAATCATCAACACTCCCTGAGGGAAACATTTGCATTCCTACCAAGCTTGTCCCTGGCAGAGGCTTGGTGAAAATGTCAATTGTTTTCTCATCTGCGAATATGTGTTGGAGCCTCACTACTCGAAAAAGATCCCTTGGCATTCGTGCCAATAGCACAACCTCTGCAGATGCCATCATGCTCAATACGAAGCTTTGGAAGACTTGTCACTATCTTCCTCAGAGCGGGAAGAGATCTATAATGCAAATGAGCAAGTACCCTACGCCATGATTCACTCAGGCTGATAGAATCATGCACCACAAACTGGTCAAACTGTCAATCTATACAAACTCCTTGTCTAGTCAAACTGCTTCACGTCTCAAACTAGAGACCATCTAATAAGTTTCCTTTTGCAACCATCACTATAGCTCCCTCTTAGAGCTATCACTAGTGACATGCCTCCGAGTTAACCTGCCCGAAACAAGAAAACAAGAACAACATTTCCATGGAAACCTCCATGGAATTTGACAATATAACCTGTCTGGAATAGACAACAAAACAAGAATATCTCCTAGAGGGGAGATAAACAAATGCATCTCTAGTATTAAGTGGTTAGTATAATGATCATAACTCCAATAGATCAAAAACATAAGATCGCAATGGTGCCATAACAACTAGAGGGATATCAAAACAATCAAACTTGGAGGGTGCGTTGTTCCTCTAAATGCACTATATCTGAGATCCCTTTGGATCTATGATTCGCTGCTTAGACAAAAGTCCCTTCTCCTGAAAAACACCCTCAAGATAATGATACAATTTAACATATACAAGTACATACCTCAGAAATTGTAGCACCCTCTGGCAGCAACGATAACTAGCGGAAAACCCTAAAACTTCAAGGTGCTCCAACTAGCTTGACAAAATAAAACTATGCAGAAGCAAGGTACAGCAGCAAGGTAAATCTCACGATCTTACTTCCAGCGATTAGACTGTTCTAAAGGAAACAAAGCTCTGATACCATGTTGAATTTTTGTTAATTACGTTAACATTAGATTTACCATAGCAATTTAAACTTCT
This sequence comes from Picea engelmannii, assembly GCA_009831015.1. Classification (NCBI taxonomy): domain Eukaryota; kingdom Viridiplantae; phylum Streptophyta; class Pinopsida; order Pinales; family Pinaceae; genus Picea; species Picea engelmannii. Next base: position 77,281 of record ML817983.1, read on the forward strand.
TTTGCATGCACGTTTCTCCATAGGCGATGATGCACCATCACCACCCAACCATAGGCACCTACTTGTGCCACCCCCGAGCATAACATATACATCCTGGGAAACCCTTCTACACAAGGGAGAAAACCCAACAACCTTCTTATAAATAATATCCTTGCCAAGACAAAATAACCAAGAACAAGCTCTATCCACTAGAGAAAACCACAAAGAAGATAATCCAACAACATAGATGCATCACACCCTAGCCAGAGCGCTAGGGTGTCTAGCCTCCACTAGTGCCCCACCAAGAGATAACCAACAATGCAGCTGCAGCTCACTCTAGCCAAAGTGCTAGAGTGGTTGAACTTCACCATGCACATCACAAAAGACAAACCCTAGTGAGAGGTATGAGGAAACCCTAACCAAGATGTGACCTACTTCCTTCCTTTTGCAGTTGCAGCTCTCCACCAAACTTGAGCTATATCTCCATGAGAGAGTGTGCCAAATGAGGAAGGCATCGCTCTTGTTTATACTAATCTATCCAATGACTTTTTTAGCAGGGTCGATCTGACTTTCTGGAAAATATATTTTCTGTTTATCTTTTTCTTCTGGAGCCGACTTTACTTCTGGAGCATTATAATTCTTCTTTATTTTTTTATGTGAGGTCGACTTCTCTTCTGGGATCTTCTTTGACTTCCAATGGTTTTCCTTCAATGTCTTGGCAACTTCATCTATAAGAAAGGGTATCCCAGAGGTGAATACGTCCTGCACCTACAAAAAACATCAACACTTGGGAGAATATTGCCACCTAATGCAGAAATGAAAATCTAAGGGACATTACAGAGGTGACAGTTAGTTGGGGCACAAGGCTGGAAGAATGGAGATGCCCCACTTCGATGGATCTATTCAGATTTCAGCTAAGGCTTGGGTACAAAAGATGGATGCATTCCTTCAATTGAACCCCATGGAAGAGAAGAAGGCCATTAAGTTTGCAACATTACACTTGAATGGTAAATCACATGACTAGTGGTTTCATGGGATGACCACTTTGGGTCATGAACATGTCACTTCATACATTGACTTCACCCAGAGACTCATTGATAGATTTGACAAGGAGAATACAGAGCTTCATTTCAGGGAGCTCACATAGATTAGGCAAGCAGGATCAGCAGAAGCCTTCATTGAGGAGTTACAGAGAGTGGCAGTTATGGTTCTAGATATGTCAGAATCCAAGTTATTGATGATGTACATAGAAGGGTTGACCGATCCTTTCTATGGATGGGTTAAGGCTTTCAAGCTTGTAACCTTACAGGATGCCATTGAGCACACCAGAGCTTTGGTAGGAGCATCCTACGAGAACAAGATCACAACAAAACCTCCAAGCATTACAAGGGGGCGAGACATAAGACAAGTTGACAAGGGAAAAGGAAAGATGGATGAAGCTACAAGAATAGAGTTAAGGAGGAAGCAACTATTCATCACTTGCAAAGAACCATGGCATCCAGGTCATAGGTGTATGGGTAAAGGGAAGATTCACTATATAGAGGTAGTATCTGATAGTGAAGAGGAGATGGATGATGAGGAGAATGGAGCCATTCATAACATATAGATGAACCAAAGGGAGGATGAACAGGTGCCCCCACACCATGATGCAGGAATCAAGAAGGTTACCTTAGCTTCCATTAGCAGTGTGCCTAAGTTTAATACTTTCCGGATGAAGGGAATTGTGCAGGGACAGAGAGCAACAATGTTAGTTGATGGAGGAGCTTCTCACAATTTCGTTGACATTGCTATGGTTGAGAGGAGACACATTCCCACGGTGGAATTTAAGGGTTTCTTGGTTGAGGTGGCAAAAGGATGTATTATGGCTTGTGATAGATATATTCCACAAATAAGCTTGAACTTGGGCAAATACACCTTGTCATAGGATTTCTATGTAGTGGATATATCGGACACCAACATCATACTAGGTGTGCATTGGCTTAGCACGTTGGGTCCAATCACTACCAACTACAAAACCATGGAAATGTCTTTCAGCATAGAAGAAGGAAAAATGATCATACTTGAGGGGATGATAGGAGGGGCACCTAGAGTTGTGACAACCAAACGAATGCATGCAATATTTAGGCGAGAGCAAGTGGACTATGTAGCTGAATGCTTTGTTATGGGAGTGGATAGTGGAGAACACAAGCAGTATCCTCCAATTATACAGAAAATCCTTCTCAAGCATAAAAAGGTCTTTGAACTGATTCCACCAGGTCAAAAACCAGATAGAGGGTTTGAACACATCATAGAATTGGAAGAAGGGGCCAAACCGATCATCACTACACCCTACAAACACCCCAAGAAGAACAAGGATGAGATTGAGAATGTTGTTAAAGAATTGTTAGCCATGGGCCATATTAGACCAAGTTCAATTCCATTTGCATCATCAGTGGTATTAGTAAAGAAGAAAGATGGGACTATGCGTATGTGCATTGATTATCGAGCCTTAAATAAGAAAACCTTCAAAAACAAGTACCCCATTCCCAGGATAGATGAGTTATTGGATGAGCTACATGGCACAATATACTTCACAAAAATTGACTTGCACTCTGGATACCATCAAATCAGGATGAGGGAGAAAGACATACATAAGAACACCTTCAGATGCCACTGTGGGAATTATGATTTCCTTGTCATGCCTTTCGGCTTGACAAATGCGCCAACCACTTTCCAATCATGCATGAACCATGTGTTTAAAAAATAGTTGAGGAAGTCCCTACTTGTCTTCTTTGATGACTTGTTGATCTACAGTAGAACATGGGAGGATCACCTCAAGCATGTGGATGACGTCTTGAGCATCATGGAAGAACAGTCCCTATATGCTAAGGAATAAAAATGTGAAATTGGGATGACTGAGGTTCTCTATTTGGGACATATTATTGGAGCCAAGGGGGTACAAGTTCACCTAGAAAAGATCCGAGCAATCATGAATTGGCCCACACCCAAAACACTCATAGAGCTCAAAGGATTTCTTGGTATTTGCAGTTATCACATAAGGTTTGCCAAGGGATTTTCCCAACTATGTGCACCTTTAACTGATTTGACCAAGAAGGGTACATTCAAGTGGAGTGATGAGGTACAACTGACATTTGGCAAAATGAAGAAGGTAATGAGCACCTGCCCTGTATTATCCTTGCTATATTTTCCCCAGCCATTCATTCTGGAGTGTGACGCATCAGGTGAGAGTATTGGAGTTGTTCTCATGCAAAATAGGCATCCCATTACCTATGAGAGCCACAAACTAAGGGGACCCGAGTTTTTGTACACAATTTATGATAAGGAAATGTTAGCCATTATGCATGCATTGGCCAAATTCAGGCAATATTTGGTAGGAGCGAAATTTGTGGTTAGGACCTATCACAATAGCCTCGAGTACTTTCTTGAGAAAAAGGACATTAATGAAAGACAACAAAATTGGGTGAGTAAGATTCAGGCATATAACTTTGACATAAAATATGTCAAAGTAAAAATCAATGTTGTAGTGGAAGCCTTATCTAGAAGACCCTCAGCCTACTCCATGTCAGAAATATCGGTTGACTGGAAGTCTCATCTCTTGGTGGAGTTCTCAAAAAACAAATTTTCATGTGAGTTGATGGATGGACAATTACAGGATGGCAGGTATAGGATTATAGATGACATCATATATTATAAGGGAAGGATCTATCTGGTTTCTCAATCCTTGTTCAAGAAAAGGGTGCTTCAAGCATTTCATGACTCATCAATAGAAAGGCATCAAGGATTTCTTAAGGCATACAGATAGATAAGAGAAAGGTTTGCTTGGAAGGGTCTCTCAAGGATTGTACCACTTGCCAACACAACAAAGATTAGCACACTCACCCAGCAGGTCTATTGCAACATCTCCCCATTCCAGACCATAAGTGGGAGAGTGTGTCTATGGATTTCATTACAAGACTCCCCAAGGCACATGTGAAGGATTGCATATTCGTGGTATTAGATCTATTGACCAAATTTGCTCACTTTTTCTCCATCTCCATGGACTTTAGCACATCTCAGGTGGCAAATCTATTTTTTAGGGAAATTTTCAGGCTGCATGGATTACCCAAAACAATTGTGAGTGACAGGGATAGTAGATTTATAAGCATCTTTTGGCAGGAGTTGTTTCGGCTAGTGGGTATAGAATTAACTCCCAACACTAGCTATCATCCACAGACAGATGGACAAACTGAAATAGTAAACAAGTGGGTGGAAGGATACCTCCGAAACTGTGTGACAGGACAACCTAAAGCATGGATTAGGTGGTTATATCTAGGTGAATATTTCTACAACACCACTTACCACATGTCTATTGGTATGTCACCTTTCAAAGCTTTATACAATTATGATCCCCTAACTTTTGTTGAGATTGTGTTTGGAGATAGCTGAGCTCCCATGGATAAGGAGTGGATACAGGAAAGCCAAGACATTCTCAAAGCACTTAAGGATCATTTGCAAAGGGCTCAAAACCAATAGAAGTTATATGCAGTCAGGCACAGAGTGGAGTGCACTTTTGAGATAGGGGATTTGGTCTATTTGAGGATACAACCATACAGAAAGGAAACCATCAAGAAAAATGGCATTGAGAAGCTCAAACCTCGCTTCTATGGACCTTACAGAGTGAAAAGGAAGGTTGGGGAAGTTGCATATGAATTAGAGCTACCATATGGAAGAAAAATCCATAATGTCTTCCATGTATCATGCCTAAAGAGGGCATTGGGCCGCTTGTTGTAGCTAATGAAGAGCTACCTCCAGTTGATGAAAAAGGGCACTTGATTTTGATTTCAAAGGATATTTTGGAGGTGAGGGCGAAATAGCTAAGGAACAGGGACATCAAGGAATACTTAGTCAAATGGAAAAATTTGCCTATAGAAGATGCCACTTGGGAGAATGAACATGTGTTACAACAAACATATTCATGATTGCTTGTGGGAAAGCAATTTCCAATAGGGGATATTGTAATGTTCCCCTCTTCTTGACAAGAACATTAGAAGACTTAGTAGTCTAGTCTCATGGGTAAAAGGGGGCTAGGAGGTGCAAAAGGGGTCACTAAGGAGCTAAATGTTATATTAATAAAGTGACTTTGGTAAAAGCAGAAAAAGGGTTATTCGACTTAGAGGAGAAAGTAAAGTAATAACCTTAGGTAGCAATAAAGTAAATCGAGTGAAAATTAGAAGATGGAGATATAAAAGAGAGAGGAGGGCGCATCACTCCTCATTCATGTCATTTTCTCTCATTTGATTATTGAGCTATGTAGCTTACGTTTTGAGGGTTTTGAGTAAACAAACCCTAGAGATCAACAAGAAGGTGAAATATTCCTCCATTCTTGATCCAAGCTTAGTCAAGGTTGTGAAATATCCCACCCTCACCATTCTATCCATTTCATATCAGTTCCAAAGGTTCATTGGAAGGTAGGGCACAACTTTGTGGGGGGTTTTCTGTAGAGGGGGCGCATTGTAGAAGAGGAAACAATTCGATTTGGCCAAGGAGAAATAGATTTGAGGTCAAAACCATTCCAGGAGGGTTTTCCATTACCCTAGTGCCTTTTCTCATAATTTTTGGAGAGCTTTTAGCTTCATATTGAATTATTCTTGCATTGGATGAATTTCTGAAGGAGGGTGCACTGTCACTAGTTGATTCATTGACTTGGTGGAGTCAGATCTCACCATATAGTTGGGAAACTCACCATTTGTGCTTGGAAACCCCAGATCAATAGATCTACAACATTATATAGGAGGTTGGAGGCCAAATATGAAGAGGCTGAATTCCTTAGGTTTTCTACAGTCAGAAAGGGCGCAACTCAACCAGGATCAGTGCCAGATATGAAGGAAGGGAAAGAAATTGATCTTGTCCTCTTGCATGCAGCCATTGGGAGTCTAGGAAGGCTCATGGCTATCTATTGTAGTACATTTTGTAAGGATCTTCAGTCACAACACTTGTATCTCTCATATTTCTTCCAGATTTGTGTATCTCTTGTATGGAGGTTAGCATATATACTAAATAAAGGTCAGATATGAAGTTTGTGGCTACTTTCTTGTGTACTCTCTTTGTATCTTGTTGTTAATCTTTTGTTG
>ML817983.1:83469-114191 GCA_009831015.1 Picea engelmannii
CTTCTTGGCACAATCTAGTAGGTGGATAGCAAATTAGAACAAGGACAATAACATGTGCTTGATTCCCTAGGGTTTAGGCTAGCAATTTCATAAGCTTTAGCAAAAATGCAAAGTAAAGATACTATAACCATTCAAATAAAGAATAATTGCAGAATTTTACTTACATTCACCAAGCATAATCTAGCACATCACCTAGTTGTAGACTTTCCACCAAGAAAATGCCCCCAAAAAAAGCCTTCCTTCAACAAGTGCGCACTAAAGTTCAGTCAATAAACCCTAATTAGGGTGCAAATTTCAGACCTCACACAAAGAAGATAATCCAGCAACATAGATGCATCACACCCTAGCCAGAGCACTAGGGTGTCTAGCCTCCACTAGTGCACCACCAAGCAGTTGCATCTCACTCTAGGCAGAGCACTAAAGTGGTTGACCTTCACCATGTGCATCACAAAAGAAAAACCCTAGCAAGAGGTACGAGGAAACCCCTTAACCAAGATGCACCCTACTTCCTTCCTTTTGCAGTTGCAGCTACAGCTCTCCACCAAACTTGCACTATATCTCCATGAGAGAGTGCCAAATGAGGAAGGCATCACTCTTATTAGTACTAATTTGTCCAATGACTTTACTGGAAGGACCAACCTGACTTTCTGGAAAATATATTTTTTGTTTATCTTTTTCTTCTAGAGGGGACTTTACTTTTAGAGCATTATAATTCTTCTTTATTATTTTCTGTGAGGCCGACTTCTCTTCTGGGATCTTCTTTGACTTCCAATGGTTTTCCTTTAACATCTTGGCAACTTCATCTATAAGAAAGGTTATCTTGAAGGTGAATACCTCCCGCATCTACTAGAAACATCAACACTCCCTCTTAGCCAGGGAGGTATTTTCCATGATGTTTTTCCTCTAGTCCTCATAGCCTCACAAGATATGCCATGGTCCTTCATAGCCTCACGCAGACCATGCTACTGGTAGCATCATCACGTCGCACATGGATACACCCAATGTAGACCTTTTCTAGGGCCTCATCACCACTAGAATACACTAGGACCTACTCGCATGTAGTGTGGCACTAGGACCTACTCTCTCATAGTGTCCACTTGGTATACTCCCAAGGGACGTGTCCACGTGGTCTACTCCCAAGTGACGCTGGGAACCAACCCAATACAACTTATCAGTCCATTGATAAGTGTCATACTCAACTCAGTCTATCAAGGAGTATTGTCACAAAAGAATGTCTCACAAAGTTGCAACCATCAATACTCCCTCTCAACAAGGAAGGCATTCTCCAAGCATATCTTGTATTGTTCTTGGTATTCTTCTATCATAGATAAGTTTCTCCATGAGCCTCATTAGCTATATTGATGATCCATCTCCACAACCTCGTGTCTATCATCTCGGGTCATTCTTGTCCCATGACAAGAATCAAGACCACATCGGAGCCACATTCATCTCATGATCAAATGATCATGATTGATCTTGGAATGTCCACATTCCCACATGATCATGAGCATTCTTGGAATGATCAAGATTAGTCCTAGAATGTACATATTCCCATAGGATCAGTTTGTGAATGTATTTAGCTCGATGTTATTGGACACGTGGAATTGCACCTCAAGCACCTCGAGTCTTCACATCTACTCTGGATGTAGATGTTCCCTATCTCCCTGGTCTGTAGCCCAGTACTGGGTGAAAGGTCGACCCGATGCTTATCGGGGCCACTCACCTATACAAGTATACACTTGTAAGTGAGTGTTCTCTAAGAGAATGACACCCGATGTAAGTCACACACACTAGAGGAGTCTGTAGTCCATCGAGAACTACGTAGCTTCAGTCCATCAAAGACTACGTTGAGCCTAAAGTCTTCAATATGTCGAAGACTATACCAGGGTCCCAAGCCTTCAGTCCATCGAAGACTACCCTGGGATCATTCCCATATGGTAAAGTTTGTCTGACCAATCTTAGAATGTCTGCTCGATACTTTCCTCCTAGAGATCTTGCAGCAACTCGAATTTTCAGTCCATTGAAGATTACATCGAGGCCATTTCCATATGATCAAGTCCGTCTGATCAATCTTGGAATGTCTTCCTGATGCTACAATCATCAACACTCCCTGAGGGAAACATTTGCATTCCTACCAAGCTTGTCCCTGGCAGAGGCTTGGTGAAAATGTCAATTGTTTTCTCATCTGCGAATATGTGTTGGAGCCTCACTACTCGAAAAAGATCCCTTGGCATTCGTGCCAATAGCACAACCTCTGCAGATGCCATCATGCTCAATACGAAGCTTTGGAAGACTTGTCACTATCTTCCTCAGAGCGGGAAGAGATCTATAATGCAAATGAGCAAGTACCCTACGCCATGATTCACTCAGGCTGATAGAATCATGCACCACAAACTGGTCAAACTGTCAATCTATACAAACTCCTTGTCTAGTCAAACTGCTTCACGTCTCAAACTAGAGACCATCTAATAAGTTTCCTTTTGCAACCATCACTATAGCTCCCTCTTAGAGCTATCACTAGTGACATGCCTCCGAGTTAACCTGCCCGAAACAAGAAAACAAGAACAACATTTCCATGGAAACCTCCATGGAATTTGACAATATAACCTGTCTGGAATAGACAACAAAACAAGAATATCTCCTAGAGGGGAGATAAACAAATGCATCTCTAGTATTAAGTGGTTAGTATAATGATCATAACTCCAATAGATCAAAAACATAAGATCGCAATGGTGCCATAACAACTAGAGGGATATCAAAACAATCAAACTTGGAGGGTGCGTTGTTCCTCTAAATGCACTATATCTGAGATCCCTTTGGATCTATGATTCGCTGCTTAGACAAAAGTCCCTTCTCCTGAAAAACACCCTCAAGATAATGATACAATTTAACATATACAAGTACATACCTCAGAAATTGTAGCACCCTCTGGCAGCAACGATAACTAGCGGAAAACCCTAAAACTTCAAGGTGCTCCAACTAGCTTGACAAAATAAAACTATGCAGAAGCAAGGTACAGCAGCAAGGTAAATCTCACGATCTTACTTCCAGCGATTAGACTGTTCTAAAGGAAACAAAGCTCTGATACCATGTTGAATTTTTGTTAATTACGTTAACATTAGATTTACCATAGCAATTTAAACTTCTTTTGCATGCACGTTTCTCCATAGGCGATGATGCACCATCACCACCCAACCATAGGCACCTACTTGTGCCACCCCCGAGCATAACATATACATCCTGGGAAACCCTTCTACACAAGGGAGAAAACCCAACAACCTTCTTATAAATAATATCCTTGCCAAGACAAAATAACCAAGAACAAGCTCTATCCACTAGAGAAAACCACAAAGAAGATAATCCAACAACATAGATGCATCACACCCTAGCCAGAGCGCTAGGGTGTCTAGCCTCCACTAGTGCCCCACCAAGAGATAACCAACAATGCAGCTGCAGCTCACTCTAGCCAAAGTGCTAGAGTGGTTGAACTTCACCATGCACATCACAAAAGACAAACCCTAGTGAGAGGTATGAGGAAACCCTAACCAAGATGTGACCTACTTCCTTCCTTTTGCAGTTGCAGCTCTCCACCAAACTTGAGCTATATCTCCATGAGAGAGTGTGCCAAATGAGGAAGGCATCGCTCTTGTTTATACTAATCTATCCAATGACTTTTTTAGCAGGGTCGATCTGACTTTCTGGAAAATATATTTTCTGTTTATCTTTTTCTTCTGGAGCCGACTTTACTTCTGGAGCATTATAATTCTTCTTTATTTTTTTATGTGAGGTCGACTTCTCTTCTGGGATCTTCTTTGACTTCCAATGGTTTTCCTTCAATGTCTTGGCAACTTCATCTATAAGAAAGGGTATCCCAGAGGTGAATACGTCCTGCACCTACAAAAAACATCAACACTTGGGAGAATATTGCCACCTAATGCAGAAATGAAAATCTAAGGGACATTACAGAGGTGACAGTTAGTTGGGGCACAAGGCTGGAAGAATGGAGATGCCCCACTTCGATGGATCTATTCAGATTTCAGCTAAGGCTTGGGTACAAAAGATGGATGCATTCCTTCAATTGAACCCCATGGAAGAGAAGAAGGCCATTAAGTTTGCAACATTACACTTGAATGGTAAATCACATGACTAGTGGTTTCATGGGATGACCACTTTGGGTCATGAACATGTCACTTCATACATTGACTTCACCCAGAGACTCATTGATAGATTTGACAAGGAGAATACAGAGCTTCATTTCAGGGAGCTCACATAGATTAGGCAAGCAGGATCAGCAGAAGCCTTCATTGAGGAGTTACAGAGAGTGGCAGTTATGGTTCTAGATATGTCAGAATCCAAGTTATTGATGATGTACATAGAAGGGTTGACCGATCCTTTCTATGGATGGGTTAAGGCTTTCAAGCTTGTAACCTTACAGGATGCCATTGAGCACACCAGAGCTTTGGTAGGAGCATCCTACGAGAACAAGATCACAACAAAACCTCCAAGCATTACAAGGGGGCGAGACATAAGACAAGTTGACAAGGGAAAAGGAAAGATGGATGAAGCTACAAGAATAGAGTTAAGGAGGAAGCAACTATTCATCACTTGCAAAGAACCATGGCATCCAGGTCATAGGTGTATGGGTAAAGGGAAGATTCACTATATAGAGGTAGTATCTGATAGTGAAGAGGAGATGGATGATGAGGAGAATGGAGCCATTCATAACATATAGATGAACCAAAGGGAGGATGAACAGGTGCCCCCACACCATGATGCAGGAATCAAGAAGGTTACCTTAGCTTCCATTAGCAGTGTGCCTAAGTTTAATACTTTCCGGATGAAGGGAATTGTGCAGGGACAGAGAGCAACAATGTTAGTTGATGGAGGAGCTTCTCACAATTTCGTTGACATTGCTATGGTTGAGAGGAGACACATTCCCACGGTGGAATTTAAGGGTTTCTTGGTTGAGGTGGCAAAAGGATGTATTATGGCTTGTGATAGATATATTCCACAAATAAGCTTGAACTTGGGCAAATACACCTTGTCATAGGATTTCTATGTAGTGGATATATCGGACACCAACATCATACTAGGTGTGCATTGGCTTAGCACGTTGGGTCCAATCACTACCAACTACAAAACCATGGAAATGTCTTTCAGCATAGAAGAAGGAAAAATGATCATACTTGAGGGGATGATAGGAGGGGCACCTAGAGTTGTGACAACCAAACGAATGCATGCAATATTTAGGCGAGAGCAAGTGGACTATGTAGCTGAATGCTTTGTTATGGGAGTGGATAGTGGAGAACACAAGCAGTATCCTCCAATTATACAGAAAATCCTTCTCAAGCATAAAAAGGTCTTTGAACTGATTCCACCAGGTCAAAAACCAGATAGAGGGTTTGAACACATCATAGAATTGGAAGAAGGGGCCAAACCGATCATCACTACACCCTACAAACACCCCAAGAAGAACAAGGATGAGATTGAGAATGTTGTTAAAGAATTGTTAGCCATGGGCCATATTAGACCAAGTTCAATTCCATTTGCATCATCAGTGGTATTAGTAAAGAAGAAAGATGGGACTATGCGTATGTGCATTGATTATCGAGCCTTAAATAAGAAAACCTTCAAAAACAAGTACCCCATTCCCAGGATAGATGAGTTATTGGATGAGCTACATGGCACAATATACTTCACAAAAATTGACTTGCACTCTGGATACCATCAAATCAGGATGAGGGAGAAAGACATACATAAGAACACCTTCAGATGCCACTGTGGGAATTATGATTTCCTTGTCATGCCTTTCGGCTTGACAAATGCGCCAACCACTTTCCAATCATGCATGAACCATGTGTTTAAAAAATAGTTGAGGAAGTCCCTACTTGTCTTCTTTGATGACTTGTTGATCTACAGTAGAACATGGGAGGATCACCTCAAGCATGTGGATGACGTCTTGAGCATCATGGAAGAACAGTCCCTATATGCTAAGGAATAAAAATGTGAAATTGGGATGACTGAGGTTCTCTATTTGGGACATATTATTGGAGCCAAGGGGGTACAAGTTCACCTAGAAAAGATCCGAGCAATCATGAATTGGCCCACACCCAAAACACTCATAGAGCTCAAAGGATTTCTTGGTATTTGCAGTTATCACATAAGGTTTGCCAAGGGATTTTCCCAACTATGTGCACCTTTAACTGATTTGACCAAGAAGGGTACATTCAAGTGGAGTGATGAGGTACAACTGACATTTGGCAAAATGAAGAAGGTAATGAGCACCTGCCCTGTATTATCCTTGCTATATTTTCCCCAGCCATTCATTCTGGAGTGTGACGCATCAGGTGAGAGTATTGGAGTTGTTCTCATGCAAAATAGGCATCCCATTACCTATGAGAGCCACAAACTAAGGGGACCCGAGTTTTTGTACACAATTTATGATAAGGAAATGTTAGCCATTATGCATGCATTGGCCAAATTCAGGCAATATTTGGTAGGAGCGAAATTTGTGGTTAGGACCTATCACAATAGCCTCGAGTACTTTCTTGAGAAAAAGGACATTAATGAAAGACAACAAAATTGGGTGAGTAAGATTCAGGCATATAACTTTGACATAAAATATGTCAAAGTAAAAATCAATGTTGTAGTGGAAGCCTTATCTAGAAGACCCTCAGCCTACTCCATGTCAGAAATATCGGTTGACTGGAAGTCTCATCTCTTGGTGGAGTTCTCAAAAAACAAATTTTCATGTGAGTTGATGGATGGACAATTACAGGATGGCAGGTATAGGATTATAGATGACATCATATATTATAAGGGAAGGATCTATCTGGTTTCTCAATCCTTGTTCAAGAAAAGGGTGCTTCAAGCATTTCATGACTCATCAATAGAAAGGCATCAAGGATTTCTTAAGGCATACAGATAGATAAGAGAAAGGTTTGCTTGGAAGGGTCTCTCAAGGATTGTACCACTTGCCAACACAACAAAGATTAGCACACTCACCCAGCAGGTCTATTGCAACATCTCCCCATTCCAGACCATAAGTGGGAGAGTGTGTCTATGGATTTCATTACAAGACTCCCCAAGGCACATGTGAAGGATTGCATATTCGTGGTATTAGATCTATTGACCAAATTTGCTCACTTTTTCTCCATCTCCATGGACTTTAGCACATCTCAGGTGGCAAATCTATTTTTTAGGGAAATTTTCAGGCTGCATGGATTACCCAAAACAATTGTGAGTGACAGGGATAGTAGATTTATAAGCATCTTTTGGCAGGAGTTGTTTCGGCTAGTGGGTATAGAATTAACTCCCAACACTAGCTATCATCCACAGACAGATGGACAAACTGAAATAGTAAACAAGTGGGTGGAAGGATACCTCCGAAACTGTGTGACAGGACAACCTAAAGCATGGATTAGGTGGTTATATCTAGGTGAATATTTCTACAACACCACTTACCACATGTCTATTGGTATGTCACCTTTCAAAGCTTTATACAATTATGATCCCCTAACTTTTGTTGAGATTGTGTTTGGAGATAGCTGAGCTCCCATGGATAAGGAGTGGATACAGGAAAGCCAAGACATTCTCAAAGCACTTAAGGATCATTTGCAAAGGGCTCAAAACCAATAGAAGTTATATGCAGTCAGGCACAGAGTGGAGTGCACTTTTGAGATAGGGGATTTGGTCTATTTGAGGATACAACCATACAGAAAGGAAACCATCAAGAAAAATGGCATTGAGAAGCTCAAACCTCGCTTCTATGGACCTTACAGAGTGAAAAGGAAGGTTGGGGAAGTTGCATATGAATTAGAGCTACCATATGGAAGAAAAATCCATAATGTCTTCCATGTATCATGCCTAAAGAGGGCATTGGGCCGCTTGTTGTAGCTAATGAAGAGCTACCTCCAGTTGATGAAAAAGGGCACTTGATTTTGATTTCAAAGGATATTTTGGAGGTGAGGGCGAAATAGCTAAGGAACAGGGACATCAAGGAATACTTAGTCAAATGGAAAAATTTGCCTATAGAAGATGCCACTTGGGAGAATGAACATGTGTTACAACAAACATATTCATGATTGCTTGTGGGAAAGCAATTTCCAATAGGGGATATTGTAATGTTCCCCTCTTCTTGACAAGAACATTAGAAGACTTAGTAGTCTAGTCTCATGGGTAAAAGGGGGCTAGGAGGTGCAAAAGGGGTCACTAAGGAGCTAAATGTTATATTAATAAAGTGACTTTGGTAAAAGCAGAAAAAGGGTTATTCGACTTAGAGGAGAAAGTAAAGTAATAACCTTAGGTAGCAATAAAGTAAATCGAGTGAAAATTAGAAGATGGAGATATAAAAGAGAGAGGAGGGCGCATCACTCCTCATTCATGTCATTTTCTCTCATTTGATTATTGAGCTATGTAGCTTACGTTTTGAGGGTTTTGAGTAAACAAACCCTAGAGATCAACAAGAAGGTGAAATATTCCTCCATTCTTGATCCAAGCTTAGTCAAGGTTGTGAAATATCCCACCCTCACCATTCTATCCATTTCATATCAGTTCCAAAGGTTCATTGGAAGGTAGGGCACAACTTTGTGGGGGGTTTTCTGTAGAGGGGGCGCATTGTAGAAGAGGAAACAATTCGATTTGGCCAAGGAGAAATAGATTTGAGGTCAAAACCATTCCAGGAGGGTTTTCCATTACCCTAGTGCCTTTTCTCATAATTTTTGGAGAGCTTTTAGCTTCATATTGAATTATTCTTGCATTGGATGAATTTCTGAAGGAGGGTGCACTGTCACTAGTTGATTCATTGACTTGGTGGAGTCAGATCTCACCATATAGTTGGGAAACTCACCATTTGTGCTTGGAAACCCCAGATCAATAGATCTACAACATTATATAGGAGGTTGGAGGCCAAATATGAAGAGGCTGAATTCCTTAGGTTTTCTACAGTCAGAAAGGGCGCAACTCAACCAGGATCAGTGCCAGATATGAAGGAAGGGAAAGAAATTGATCTTGTCCTCTTGCATGCAGCCATTGGGAGTCTAGGAAGGCTCATGGCTATCTATTGTAGTACATTTTGTAAGGATCTTCAGTCACAACACTTGTATCTCTCATATTTCTTCCAGATTTGTGTATCTCTTGTATGGAGGTTAGCATATATACTAAATAAAGGTCAGATATGAAGTTTGTGGCTACTTTCTTGTGTACTCTCTTTGTATCTTGTTGTTAATCTTTTGTTGTTCCATTTGCATCATTATATGCTATAAAAATTTCTAAATCAACTCCATGTGAAAGTATGAAGGATAACTTGCAAAATATTTGACAACACACAATAAACAAACAACCTTTAAACACTAAGTTCCTAGTAATCTTGCTTGGGAATATTCAATATTAAAGGTGACAGTGGGTAGGTATTCTCCTAGTTGTCACCATCTTTTGGTTTGGGTCGAGCTTTGTCCAACCTACAGTTT
Organism: Picea engelmannii; assembly: GCA_009831015.1. Lineage (NCBI taxonomy): Eukaryota > Viridiplantae > Streptophyta > Pinopsida > Pinales > Pinaceae > Picea > Picea engelmannii. Next base: position 92,937 of record ML817983.1, read on the forward strand.
GCGCGATAACAATGTGCTTGACTTATCTTTGTTGTATTACATAATTAAGAAAGGGGGAGATACCTTGATGAGATGATCAACTGGTTGCACTGGTTGTACAATTTCACCTGACATCCGACTGCATTTGATCATCAAGGCCCAGGCCCCAGGTAAGTTGGTAGGTCATATTTTTGTATTGCATTTGCATCTTGATTTCTCATGGTAGCTTAGTTGCATGTCATCTTTCCATTTTTCCTTTTTTTCTACTTGCATATTGCTTTCATCATATTACATATTTAGTTTAAAATTTTTTGAGAAAATGCAAAATTTTCTTTTCTAGATTAGTTGTTGATTTTGAAGTTTTGATTTGATATATATGGACAAAGGGTGATATAACCAACCTATATTTTACGTTTGTATGTTTCAATGTAGGCACATGTCTAACTAGGAGATGTTGAGGTTCTCATACACTCTACAACGAGTACATGTCCCCAAGTAGGAGCCAGATGTTATCCCCACTTCCTAGGGATAACTAAGGAGATGATGTCTCGAGGCCCTCAGGTTGCAGACATGGAGTATCGAGAGGCATATGGCTGACAGCGTCCATTTGCATAGATAGAGGCCCACCTCACCACCACAAATCTCAGTTTCATCATGAGGGTATCCACCACATCAGCTTGCTTCCAGAAGACATTGGGTCTTGCTCCATGAGGTACAAGCCATGTTTTATGGTGAGTATCATTTCAATATTTGAGGCATTTGAGTTTGTTGCATTTAAAATTGCTTTGATTATGTACCGTCTTCTTGGAAATTATGCTCTTTGCCTGTTTCACCTTGGTGGTTGACATTGCGCCCTAGTAAGTGGTCACCCTTCGGGATAGGTTTGCTACTGGGAGGTCCCCTTGACAGGTCATCGTACCTTTCCCAACCATACTTGCCACTTTTCACACTTCATCCCGTCATCTCTTTATCTTTTGGGATTTTCAGGTATATTGACCTAAAAAGGGATTGTCCCTCATTTCATGGGAAGAAGAGGCTGAAGTGTTGAGATTTGGGTACCTTGGAAAGTGGTCCCCATGTGTTTATGAATCTCTAAACACAAAGGGGGAGACTATTACCCTTGTTACTTTACTTTATGATTCTAATTTCAGATTGACTTAGGAGCTTTAAGTCAAAAGTGAAATATGTCACTTAAGTCATTAAAGTGACAATTAATTCACTTTGTGGGTGAATTAATAGACATAATCAAACTAAGGAAAGTGGGTTTCCTAAGTGAGATTTAGGGATTGAATCTCACCCATTGATTAGACTTGGCTAGATTGGATCTAGGCCATTGATCTTTTAGGGTTTGGCCAAAGCAGGATAAAGGAGGGTATAGTGCATTTATGAGACTCATTCTTCACTTGAGAGGAGAGGAGAGGAGAAGAGAAGGAGAACTTGGATGCATTTCTAGAGGAGAGGAGGGCGCACATGCTTGAGGGTTTGAGGAGGAAGCCATAGCTTGGGTTAAGCTTGCATGGAGAGGTCTTCCATGGAGGATTCACCATTACCTTTGCGAGGGCGCATACTAGAAGAGGAAGGGCGCATATGCTAGAGGAGGTGCGCATCTTGTGGAGAGGGCGCACATCTAGGAGAGGAGGGCTCTTCCATCTTGTGGTATAGGCTCATTCTTGTTGGAGAGGCTCACTCTAGAGAGTAGAGGAAGCATACTTGAGTGAGGGCACATACATCTTGTTGGAGAGGCTCACTCTAGAGAGTAGAGGAAGCATACTTGAGTGAGGGCACATACATCTTGTTGGAGGTGCATTCCATGGAGGAGTGGCGCATTTCCTAGGAGGAGAGGCACATTCTTGAGAGGAGGAAGCTCTCCTCTATCTTGTGGGAGGTTCCTATTCCATAGAGAGACCTACTTCATATTCTTAGGCGCACTTTAGAGCTTAGAGGGTGCAAGGGTGAAGGAGGGTGCACCATTTGGAGTTTTGCATGAGGAGGGGGTGCACTTGAGGAGAGGGGTGAACCATCATCTTGTGGGAGCATACCTTGAGAGGAGGGAGCTACTACAAAGGGAAAAAAAAAGGCAAGACAAGAGAAAAGGTCAAGCAAGAGCAAAGTTAAAGCAAAGGCATCAGGATAAAGACAAAGGAAAGCAAAGGAAGAAAGTCACACCAAGGAAAGGGGCACCTTACTTCACAAGGCTTGTGGGGAGGTCTTCAAGGAACTCCAAGGAATTCTAGAGTGGTTTTTATTGTACCGGGTTCACTTGTATATGTTTCCTATGTTGTACATTTTTCTTTGACGCCTTCTATATATATATGCGCCAAACTGGTTTTCCCCATGGGGGGGGTTTTCCAGGGTCATGTTGACCAAAAACATTTGTCAATTTCATGCATGCTTAGAAGTGTAGATCAACATTTTAAAGTTAAAATATCTAGAGGTAGTGTTATATGTTTTGATGTATATTGCATGTGCTAACATTGAGTAAAGAAAACACTTGCAAGGGCACCTCAAAAGGACACTTAACCATCAAAATATTGACCTGAAATTTGGTGACTATTTTTTGTCCTATAACAGCAGTAAGGGACAACCACAGAGTTGAAACTTAGAGCCAAACTAAGGTCAAATACAGACCTTAGTTGGAAGCCTCATAGGACCTCAAGAAATCTACATGGTATCAAAGCCAATGGTGGCTTAGACTTGCTGATTTTTTAGCATTTTCGTGGACAGTTCAGGGCAGATTTTGGACAGTGTGTTGACAGAGTTTGTGGGCAGATTTGTTGGACAGTTCAGGGCTGATTTTTTTTTGACACTTGTGGATAGCCTCTTTTCACACCTGCGTGGACAGGAGTGAGGTTGTATTTCACGACCTCTTTTCACACCTATATTGCTAGGAGTGAGGTCGGTGTTCGTTTGCCTCTTTTCACACCTGTGTTGACAAGAGTGAGGCAACGTTCCTTTGCAGTTGTAACATCATAGTGAGCACAATCAACAATGATGTCAGCATCTCAGATGCGTGCGGAGGATAGGCTAGCTAGAGCTAGCAACTGGTCTCCTTGGAAGGCGAGGATTATCTTTGTCTTGGAGGACATCGAATTATGGGATATAGTTGAGGGGCCTATGGTTGTTCCTCTTGCTACTTCTCCCATCTTGTAGAAGAGTTCGGGAAGAGGAACAACAAGGCAAAGAGGACAATATGTGATTCAGTACGAGATCACATCATTCCCCACTTGACTGGGAAAGCTTGGGCATATGAGATGTGGGCATCTCTATGTAAACTTTATCAGAGCTCTAATGAGAACCGAAATATGGTTCTTCATGATCGACTGAGGGGCATTTGCATGCTCCAAGATGAGTCGGTTACTTCTTTTCTTTGTTGATACACCCAGATCAGAGACGAGCTTGGAGCCATTGGAGAGGTGGTGGAACCCACTTCTATGGTGAGGACAACCTTAAATAGCTTTACCAAACCATAGGGTCCATTCGTTCGTGGCATTGTTGCCAGGGAGGTCATGCCCACATGGGAGAGGATGTGGGATGACTTCGTTCAGGAGGAGAATAGACTTGTGGTAGAGGCTTCTGGAAAGCATCAGCAACAGACAGTGCAGGGTAATAAGGATCTTGCTCTTTGGACAAAGGGAAATAAGAAATCCGGTCGGAGAGGTCAGCAAGGCCCCAAGTTTGGGGCCCCACCAAAGGGAGGATAGAGCAGCAGTGGGCAGAAGAGAGACATGAGCACAGTGAGATGCTTTTCTTGTGGAGATATGGGTCACTATGCAGGACAGTGTCCCAAGAAGAAAAAGAAGCAACAGGATCTTTCAGCAGCGACAACAGAGGAGCTTGAGTTTGATACACAGTTTGCGAGAGAGTGTGCATTCACCAGTTCTTTGTCAGTTGTTACACCATCCAACAGCAGATGAGGAGACAGAGTTGAAGATGGCCTACTGACTCATAGTAGTGATTCATAGGGAGCTCAGACTCAGGTTTCGAGTACACCATCTTCAGAGGGGGTGACTACTCCACCCAGGACAGCTTCAGTTTCAAAGTTGTCGAGACAGAGGGTTGGTGCAGGGGCTTCAGAGCATCAGAGATTGATGAGGAGGAGCGACAAGGAACCATGGAGGCTTGAGCCTCACTTGGCTACAGAGACAGGCAGATCAGGTTCTGGATCCACTTCAGGTGGAAGCTACTTGGCGAGAGGCCAAGTTGAGGATCTTGGTGAGATGCTAAGATCCAGGTACTCTTGGTGAGATACCAAGAGGGGGAGACTCTTGGTGAGATGCCAAGATTAATGACCGTTGGCGAGATGCCAGGAGGTAGATATCCTTGATGGGAGACCAAGGTGGAGATCTTTGGTTTGATACCAAGATCTAGGTTGGGTAGGTGGAGAGACACTTCCATCTATAGATCACACAGATTGAGAAGATATGTGTCAGAGACTACTTTCATTGATCAGGGTACAACCATATTCACTGAGTATATGACAGGAGGCAACCATGTCCACTATAGGGACGATATTGGTGGTGATGTGCACTTTCCTCGATAAGAGGGAGTGTTGAGATTTGGGTAACTTGGAAAGTGGTCCCCTTGTGTTTATGAGTCTCTAAACACAAAGGGGGAGACTATTATCCTTGTTACTTTACTTTATGATTCTAATTTCACTTTGACTTAAGAGATTTAAGTCACAAGTGAAATACATCACTTAAGTCATTAAAGTGACAATTAATTCACTTTGTGGGTGAATTAATAGACATAAAGAAAACTAAGGAAAGTGGGTTTCCTAAGTGAGATTTAGGGATTGAATCTCACCCATTGATTAGACTTGGCTAGATTGGATCTAGGCCATTGATATTTTACGGTTTGGCCAAAGGAGGCTAAAGGAGGGTGTAGTGCATTTATGAGACACATTCTTCACTTAAGAGGAGAGGAGAAGAGAAGGAGCACTTGGGCGAATTTCTTGAGGAGAGGAGGGCGCACATGCTTGAGGGTTTGAGGAGGAAGCCATAGCTTTGGTTAAGTTTGCATGGAGAGGTCTTCCATGGAGGATTGGCCATTACCTTTGTGAGGGAACATACTAGAAGAGGAGGGGTGCATATGCTAGAGGAGGCATGCATCTTGTGGAGAGGGCGCACATCTAGGAGAGGAGGGCTCTTCCATCTTGTGGTATAGGCTCATTCTTGTTGGAGAGGCTCACTCTAGAGAGTAGAGGGAGCATACTTGAGTGAGGGTGCATACATCTTGTTGGAGGCGCATTCCATGGAGGAGGGGCGCATTTGGTAGGAGGAGAGGCGCATTCTTGAGAGGAGGAAGCTCTCCTCTAGCTTGTGGGAGTTTCCTTAGGCGTACTCTAGAGATTAGGGGGCGCAAGGGTGAAGGAGGGCGCACCATTTGGAGTTTTCAATGAGGAGGGGGTGCACTTGAGGAGAGGGGCACACCATCATCTTGTGGGAGGCTACCTTGAGAGGAGGGAGCTACTACGAAGGGAAAAACAAAGGAAAGGCAAGAGCAAAGGTCAAGCAAGAGCAAAGTCAAAGCAAAGGCATCATGATAAAGACAAAGGCAAGCAAAGGAAGAAAGGCACACCAAGGCAAGGGGCGCCTTACTTCACAAGGCTTGTGGGGAGGTCTTCAAGGAACTCCAAGGCATCCGAGAGTGGTTGCTATTGTACCAGGTTCACTTGTATATGTTTCCTGTGTTGTACATTTTTCTTTGAGGCCTTCTATATATATCTGCTCCAAACTGGTTTTCCACATGGGGGGGGTTTTTCCAGGGTCATGTTGACCAAAAACATGTGTCAATTTCATGCATTCTTAGAAGTGTAGATCAAAATTTTAAAGTTAAAAGATATAGAGGTAGCATTATTTGTTTTGATGTATATTGCATGTGCTAACATTGAGTAAAGAAAAAACTTGCAAGGGCACCTCAAAAGGACACTTAACCATCAAAATATTGAGTTTAAACTTGTTGATTGTTTGCTGTCCTAAAACAACAGCAAGGTACAGCCACATAGTTGAAACTTAGAGCCAAATTAAGGTCAAAGACAGACCTTAGTTGGTAGCCTCATAGGACCTCAGAAAATCTACATGGTATCAGAGCCAATGGTGGCTTAGACTTGCTGATTTTTGAGCATTTTTTTGGACAGTTCAGGGCAGATTTTGGATAACGTGTTGACAAAGTTTGTGGACAGCTTGTGGGCATTTTTGTTGGATAGTTCAGGGCTGATTTTTGTTTGACACTTGTGGAGGAGAGAGTAGCAGTGGGAAGAAGAGATACATGAGCACAGTGAGATGCTTTTCTTGTGGAGAGATGGGTCACTATGCAGGACAGTGTCCCAAGAAGAAGAAGAAGTAGCAGGATGTTTCACCAGCAACAACAGAGGAGCTTGAGTTCAATACACAGTTTGCGAGAGAGTGTGCATTCACCAATTCTTTGTCAGTTGTTACAGCATCAAACATCATATGGGGAGACATAGTTGAGGATGACCTACTGACTCATAGTAGTGATTCAGAGGGAGCTCAGACTCAGATTTCGAGTACACCATCTTCAGAGGGGGTGACTAGTCCACCTGAAAAAACTTCAGTTTCAAAGTTGTCGAGATAGAGGGTTGGTGCAGGGGCTTCAGAGCATCATAGATTGATGAGGAAGAGTGGCAGGGAACCACGGAGGCTTGATCCTCAGTTGGCTACAGAGACGAGCAGATCAGGTTCTGGATCCACTTCAAGTGGAAGCTACTTGGCGAGAGTCCAAGTTGAGGATCTTGGTGAGATGTTGAGATCCAGGTACTCTTGGTGAGATACCAAGAGGGGGAGACTCTTGGTGAGATGCCAAGAGAGTGACTCTTCATGAGATGCCAAGAGTAGTGATCGTTGGCAAGATGTCAGGAGGTAGATATCCTTGGTGGGAGACCAAGGTGGATATCTTTGGTTTGATGCCAAGATCTAGGTGATCTTGGATAGGCGGAGAGACACTTCCATATATAGATAACGCAGATTGAGAAGATTTGTGTCAGAGACTACTTTCATACTCACTGACGATATGCCAAGAGGCAGCCATGTCCACTATAGGGACGATATTGGTGATGACGGGCACTTTCCTCGATAAGAGGGAGTGTTGAGATTTGGGTACCTTGGAAAGTGGTCCTGATGTGTTTATGAATATCTAAACACAAAGGGGGAGACATCCTTGTTACTTTAATTTATGATTCTAATTTCACTTTGACTTAGGAGATTTAAGTCAAAAGTGAAATATGTCACGTAAGTCATTAAAGTGACAATTAATTCACTTTATGGGTGAATTAATAGACATAAATCAAACTAAGGAAAGTGGGTTTCCTAAGTGAGATTTAGGGATTGAATCTCACCCATTGATTAGACTTGGCTAGATTGGATCTAGGCCATTGATATTTTAGGTTTGGCCAAAGAAGGCTAAAGAAGGGTATAGTGCATTTATGAGACTCGTTCTTCACTTGAGAGGATAGGAGAAGAGAAGGAGCACTTGGGCGCATTTCTTGAGGAGAGGAGGAGGGTGCATATGATTGAGGGTTTGAGGAGGAAGCCATAGCTTGGGTTAAGCTTGCATGGAGAGGTCTTCCATGGAGGATTGGCCATTACCTTTGTGAGGGAACATACTAGAAGAGGAAGGGTGCATATGCTAGAGGAGGCGTGCATCTTGTGGAGAGGGCACACATCTAAGAGAGGAGGGCTCTTCCATCTTGTGGTATAGGCTCATTCTTGTTGGAGAGGCTCACTCTAGAGAGTAGAGGGATCATACTTGAGTGAGGGTGCATACATCTTGTTGGAGGCGCATTCCATGGATGAGGGGCTCATCGAGAGGCACATTCTTGAGAGGAGAAAGCTCTCCTCTAGCTTGTGGGAGGTTCCTATTCCATAGAGAAACCTACTTCATATGCTTAGGCACACTCTAGAGCTTAGAGGGCACAAGGGTGAAGGAGGGCGCACCATTTGGAGTTTTGCATGAGGAGGGGGCGCACTTGAGGAGAGGGGCGCACCATCATCTTGTAGGAGGCTACCTTGAGAGGAGGGAGCTACTACGAAGGGAAAAACAAAGGCAAGGCAAGAGCAAAGGTCAAACAAGAGAAAAGTCAAAGCAAAGGCATCCAGATAAATACAAAGGCAAGCAAAGGAAGAAAGGCACACCAAGGCAAGGGGCGCCTTACTTCACAAGGCTTGTGGGGAGGTCTTCAAGGAACTCCAAGGCATCCGAGAGTGGTTGCTATTGTACCAGGTTCACTTGTATATGTTTCTTGTGTTGTACATTTTGCTTTGAGGCCTTCTATATATATCTGCTCCAAACTGGTTTTCCCCATGGGGGGGGTTTCCAGGGTCATGTTGACCAAAAACATGTGTCAATTTCATGCGTGCTTAGAAGTGTAGATCAACATTTTAAAGTTAAAAGATCTAGAGGTAGTGTTATTTGTTTTGATGTATATTGCATGTGTTAACATTGAGTAAAGAAAACACTTGCAAGGGCACCTCAAAAGGACACTTAACCATCAAAATATTGAACTGAAAGTTGGTGATTGTTTGTTGTCCTAAAACAATAGCAAGAGACTGCCACAAAGTTGAAACTTAGAGCCAAACTAAAATCAAAGATAGACCTTAGTTGGTAGTGTAATGTCCCTCACCTCTTGATGACGAGGGTTGGAGAGACTCAGTAGTCTAGCTTTCCCCACTAGACTATAGTCTCAGGCATATTGGGGACAAGGTCAACCAGAAAACATAATATTCTAAAGTTAATTGACTTTGAGGAAAAAGGGTAACTCAACAAAGAAAAAGAAAAGATGAGTTAAGTTAAGAGTTAACCCTAGGGGTAAACTAACTCAATGGAGGAATAGATTGGAGCTATAAAGGAAAGGGCAGGGCGCACTCCTTATTCATTATGGATTATTATCTTATTTGCATTGGAGCTCTTGAGCACAATCAATTTTGAGGGTTTTGAGTCTAAAACTCTAGAGATCAACTATGTGGTGAAAGATCCCACCTTTCTTGATCTAATCTTGGTCCCGAAGGTGAAATAATCCTCCCACACCATTCTACAATGTTGCAGGTTGGTTCTACAGAAAGATTCCAGGCTAGGGCGCAACCCATGGGGGTTTCTAGATAGGGGGCGCACCATCTTGGAGATATTGGTTCGATCTGTAGGAAGGAGGAGGTATTTTGGAAAAACAACACCTGGGTTCTCTTCGTAGTGTCCCTGACATCATTCTTGGTCTATTCTAGAGGATTTTATCCTTGCAGTTTATTTTTGTGAGCATGGCACGAATTAGAGAGAAGGAGGGCACGTTGCAGAAAGTGGTTTTCAGTGTTTGGTGGCTCAGATCTGCATAGATTGTCTTGAGACTTCACCATCTTGGTAGCATTGGACCGATCTATGTTTTGGTAGAGTTTCTTGGTATTTGGAGGCTCCTAGAGGGGAGAACGTACCCTCCTTGACTTTATCAAACCAAGGGGGGCGCAATCCAGTTTAGAGATTGCCTAGTTGGAGGAGCAACACTTCTTCGATCAGCTTGAGACTTGGTCCGAAGGTTTCTAGCAGCCTGATCTACATTCCGGGGGAGTTTGGAGGGATTTGGAGGTCAATAAAGGGAAAGCTGAAACTTGAGGGTTTGGCAGTGTCTAGAGCAGGACACAACTCAACCAGTTGGAGAGGTTCTGCAGTGTATTGACGAGGTTTTCCTATCTTCGGTCATAGCTTGCTGGTGGTATTTGGAGGCTTGGATCCCTTCTCATAAAGCCTTTGGGAGGTATTAGATTTGTATTGTTCTTCTTATTGTATCGTCTGGTTGCACATTTTGATATTATTGGGGTTTTCTTCCAGATTTGCAGATCTCTTGTATACGAGATCTCCTTACTATCTAAATAAAGGTCAGATCTGACATTGTTGATTCTCTATTGGTGTTCTTATATCTCTTGGCTTGTTTATGATTGTATGCTTCATATCTATTGGTCAATCAACATTAAATAATCCAAATGCACATCTTTATGGATACACCTGCAAACACATGAACAAACATAAAAAACAGTAAACAGTTAGTGTTCTAAGCAAAAAAATTGGCTCAAGAACATTACAGTGGTATCGGAGCATTGATCCTCCCAGCCAGTGGGGGTTAATGCATGTAGAAGTTCAGTGGAATTTACATGGGCAGAGGCAGGAAGTAGACAGGTGAGACAGAGGCCGAAATGGAAGGATCAAATGAAGACAGTGAACCACAGATTCAAGTAGGGTTCACTAAGGAGTTGCAACACTCCATAAACGTGACACAAAGCACCCTTGTGCATCATCTACAAGAGAACCAAAAAACAGTACGCAGGGGACATGTGGAAATGACAAAGACTCTGAGAAAGGTAAATGAAAGTCAGGAGAGGTTGTCACAACTACTGATGTAGATGACTCATGCAGGGAAGGGTTCGAAAGTATATGCCAATAGAGAGGCTAGTGGATCTCATGGAGGGGCTAGACCTCAGTAGGAGCATAGCCCCCATTATCACACTTAAGGACAGAGCTATGGAGGAGGTGCACCCCAAGGACAGACATATAGTAGGACCACCCCTAGTCCCTATTGCCGCCTTATACACACCTGGGCTAATGTGGAAGAAATATTCAATCCACTTGGTGTGTCCTTGGGGGCAAGTTTCGAGTCAAGGTGTTGTCACCTGATCCTCAACTCCTCCGTTTAGGCCAACTCCTAGCAAAGCCAAGGGGGGTAGTCCCCATGAAAAATAATCTAAGGCTTTTACACTACTAAAACTGAAAAGCACAACTATTCTAGGAGTTTAAATTTTGAAACACAAGATAATATCAAAACAACATTAGTTTAACAAAGGATACAGCCTGTGAAACAAACCATAAGCATTAACCATTCACCACATGAAAAAAGATATGCTGACAAGACATAAATAGAGATAGACCAGTGCTAGATGAAAGCAAATTGTGATGTGATGAATGTGCCGCGTTAATTTTATCTTGAGTATTTTAGTTAGGGGATTTGGAATATTAAAAAGGTTTTGAGACCGTGAAGTGGGGATTAAAGTCGGGGTCCCCACTCTTTGTGTGCAAAGTGTAATGTGGCCTCCTTGTTCGTTATTTTCCAATCTTATAGACTTACCGATCGGGTGTGTCGTAGGTCCAACGGGGAGAGAACCTAGATCTCAAAGTTCCTCCCTGACTTAAACACACTCCACCCAGGGTAGAGGTCTTAGATGAATAACGCAACTTAGATATTTTCCTAATTATACTAGCATGCATTGCTCAAACCATTTATGGGTCCCCAAATCCATTTGAGTGTAGCAGTGGAATTGCATACGTGGTTTGAACAATTCGGGTTTATTCCAATATCTTGCAAAATTGAAACTAGCAAAAAGCAAACCTAAAACATGCAATTGATTTTAGAACTTTGATTTAGTGAGATGAGTTTATTTTATCTTCTTTATGCAAGTACAACTAAAGCAAGCAAAATAAATGGGACACAACCCCGAAAAACAAGAAAAGAAAAAAGACATCGGTTTCCCCCCAGGGGCAGGGGAAACGAAGAGAGACGATCTTTTTAGAGGCACTTGATCTTTATATTGAGAGATCAAGGGTTTATCTCGCTAACTTTATTACAATCCTAAACTACCTTCTTTTTAGAGGCACTTTATCTTTATATTGAGAGATCAAGGGTTTACAAAGCTTTTTTTTAAGAAATAAAATGAACTACAAAGCTCACGGGAGCATCGGGGGTCCTGAAAGGGGTTTAAATTCAAAATTTTGGCGAAGCCTCCTCTTATACATGTATTTTTTGCATGAAAACATCAAGCTATTAAACCCAAAAAATGGCCAAAAACACTTTGGGAAGTGTCTTTGGTCAACTCAAAAAAATTGCGAAAAATGACTAAGTTAAACTAGGCTAAAACAAGGGAAAGTAGCTAAGGAGTGAGAGCTAGAAAGCTAGCCTCCTTAGGATATTTTACGCTGATATAAAATCAGCAAACTAAGCACTTTAAATTGCATATTTATAACTTTGAAAGCACATAAAAATTGCCTATTACTAGCCTCCAAATATGCTACGAAATTAAGGCTAAAGTAAGGCAAAACTTAGACCAGATCTAGATAAAAGATAAAATTCCTTGAATATACTTTAGATCTAACCTTTTAGAGATGCATGCAAATGAATTAGAATAGATTTATCTTTATTAGATCCACTATCTTCTTGCATGCAAACAAAAACCCAAAGAAACCAATCTTTTATATAAAATTTGAGTGAGAGAGGGGAAGAGACAACTTGAAGAAATAGAACTTGGGAAATGGAATCCATTTGATGTATTGAAGAGGGAAATCTTTCCGGTTGGATGGATTTGAAGGTGTTGGAAGCTCAAACTAGAATCTTCCACTCCTCCAAACTAGAGATCCTGCAAACTTAAGACAATCTTGCAAAGAAATTGTTAAATAGTTGATGCATCCACTTTCTACACATAAAATCTAGAAAACATGAGATTAAACCGATAATAGCATGAAATCATAGATTGCAATGTGCTATAATAGGATTTAGTAATACAAGCAAGTTTACTAAAATATTATTAATCAACAAATGATAATTGCAAGAAAGACAAAATTACCATACTCAACACATCACCAAAAGAGAAGATCCTCCACACATTTGCACAATACACCTTGTACAACTCCAAAGTCTTTATTCAATATTCAAATAGCAAAATGATACAATAGGTATAGCTTCTTCCCAAAAAACTCCAACTAACAAAGGAGAGGGGTCGACCTTTTTTAAATAGAAAAAGAGGTGACAACTCCAATGAGAGATGCACAAGTCTAAGAGGAGATGCGCATAGGTAAAGGGGAGTGGCGTATGTAGTAGAGGGGAGATGTGTGGAGTGGATGGGTAGTGAAGTAGGGTGAAGGGGGAGTGATGGAGGTGGAGGTGGAGTGAAGTGGGAGTGAGTGGAGTGGAGGTGGAGTAGTGAGAGTGTGTGTCTGCCTTGGGATGTGTGCCACCCTTCCTAAATGCGCCATCTAAGCAAGTGGGGTCGAGTCCCTACATTGGGATCTCCTCCACGCCTTAACACTCAAGTGAAGTCGCCTCACTCTTTGCTAAACTCACCTTGGCCTTTAGTCAATTGGGGACAAGGAAAAAACATATTTCCAACATGTTCCCCAATTTCCCTAAAAAATAGGGATTTAATTAAATTACCCATTTTCCGTATTTTTCGAGTAAATTTCATTTTTTAATGATAATAATCACTTTTTTGCCTCGAAATAAGGGAAATAGGGGTTTACATGGTACTCTGGACTGGAAAACGACCATAAATATGGCATCTGATAATGTTTGGTGCCATATTTTTACAACTTATTGACTTACAATTAAAAATTCCATTTTTGCGGGAATTTTATTATTTCTCCAAAACATTAAAAAAAAAATATCACAACCTAGCTGAAACTTCCATATGACTCAATTAAGATGACCTAGTATGAACTCATATACATTTATACACTAGGCATTGGTTATAACATACCAAGGCCTAACCACCAACACATACTCCAACTTTGGAGTCAATCTGTTGAGTGAAAAAACTTAGAAATTATTAATCGCCCACAAAGGCAGGCAAAAAATAATTAACAAGTGAAAAAAAACACTCTAGAGTACATGCTTGTACCTAGGTCTTAGGTGGCCAATAGCCTTTTACAATATTTCATACTCAGGTCATTTATTACAATGATGGAAATGCGGAAAAAGGTGGTCTTTTGAAACACCAGATGAACTCTGAACTCTGACTTCTGAGCATTTGTCTCCTCAGTCTTTGGTGGCTCATCAGGAAATACAGCTAGTGCAACTTGGTGGATAACAGGCCCTATCTACCTACATTCTTAGATACTCAGCCACAACACAACTATGAGGATGAGATTGCGGATAATTTTGAGCGGGAAAAATAGAAATCCCTTATTTTGATGGATCTGCTAAGGTGACAACACAAGCATGGGTGCAGAAGTTGGATACCTACTTACAGCTTAACCCCGTGAGAGAGATGGATGTCATCAAATTTTCCACCATGTACTTAGATGGCAAGTCTCATGATTGGTGGTACCATGGGTTAACCACATTGGGTCACAATCAGATTACATCCTACACAGAGTTCACACAGAGGCTCATTGACAGATTTAACCAGGGGGATCCAGAGCTACCTTTTAGGGAGCTCACACAGCTTAGACAGACAGGGTCACCGGAGGCTTACATAGAAGAGTTCCAGAGGCTAGCAGTGATGGTACACGATGTGTCTCAAGCGAGACTTATGATGGTCTTCACAAAAGGGTTGATGGAACCCTTGAGGGGTTAGGTCAAGGCCTTTAAGCCTACAACTTGCATGATGCCATCTGGAAGACCAAAGACTTAGGTTCGACAGCTAAGACGAGATTCACCCCTAGACCTCCCAATCAAGGGGGTAGAGATCAAAGACCTCCTATGAACCAGGGATGGAGAGACCCAAGGGGGTTTGACCGAGGAAGGGGTGGGATGGATGAGGCCACTAGGAGGGAATTGAGGAGGAAGCAATTGTGTTTCCCCTGCAAGGAACCATGGGACCCATCACACAAGTGCATGGGTAAGGGAAAATCCCACTACATTGAGGTGATCTCAGATGATGAGGAGGATGAATATTTCGGCCACCTACAGAACATGGAGGCCGAAAACCCAAGACAAGAAGAAGAGGAAGATGCTAGTCACGACCTTACAACAGATGAGAAGGTGACCATTGCATCCATCAACGGGGTACCTAAATTCAATACCTTCGGGATGAGAGGAGTGCTACAGGGACAGGAGATCTTAGTTCTCATTGATGGAGGTGCCTCACACAACTTCATTGACTCAGCCTTACTGCAAAGAAGGCACATACACATACCGACAGTGGAGTTTGATGGATTTCGTGTGGAGGTAGCAGGTGGACGCACCATGCCTTGCGATAGGTACATCCCAAGAATGAAACTTACTTTGGGCAGACATGATTTGGCACAGGATATCTATGTTATGGATCTTCTAGACACCAACATCATCCTAGGAGTACAGTGGCTTAGTAAATTAGGGCCAATCACCACAAATTACAAAACCATGGAAATGTCTTTCACAGAAGAAACAGGGAAAAAGGTGGTTCTCAGAGGTATGACAGGCAACACACCAAGGGTGGTGACAACAAAGCGCATGGAGGCCATCTTCCGGAGGGAATACATCGCTTATGCAGCAAAATGCATAATTTCAATCAAGGTAGACAAAAAGGGGGAAACACACTACGCACTAGAGATGAAGAAAACCATGGATAGGCACAATAAGGTCTTTGAGCCTATACCACCAGGGGCACCACCAGATAGGGGGTTTGAGCACATCATAGAGTTGGAGGAGGGTGCGAAACCTATCATCACCACTCCCTACAGGCACCCCAAGAAATACAAGGATGAAATTGAAAAGGCAATTAAGGAGTTGTTGGATACGGGTCACATCAGGCCGAGCTCCAGTCCCTTTGCATCGTCAGTAGTGTTGGTCAAGAAGAAAGATGGAACAATGCACATGTGCATTGACTACAGGGCTCTAAACAAGAAGACCATCAAAAATAGATATCCCATCCCACGGATTGATGAGTTATTGGATGAGCTCCATGGGGAAGTATATTTCACTAAGATTGACTTACACTCCGGCTATCACCAGATAAAAATGAGGGAGCAAGATATTTCCAAGACTGATTTTTGGTGTCACTATGGACATTATGAGTTTTTAGTCATTCCTTTTGGGTTGACTAATGCATTAGCCACCTTCCACTTGTGCATGAATCATTTGTTCAACAAGCAGCTAAGGAAGTTCTTATTAGTCTTCTTTGATGATTTACTGATCTATAGCAAGACTTGGGAAGAGCACCTTTAGAATGTGGAACAGATTTTGGCTATCATGGAGGAGCAATCCTTATATGCTAAGGAGTCCAAATGTGAATTTGGGATGACAGAGGTACTTTATTTAGGACACATTATTGGAGGGAAGGGGGTACAGTTACACCAAGAAAATATACAAGCCATCATCGACTGGCCCACACCTAAGACACTCACTAAGTTGAAGGGGTTTTGGGGCATCTATTGCTATTACAGGAGGTTTTTCAAAGGTTTTTCTCAACTTTGTGCACCTTTGACTAATTTGACCAAGAAAGGGGCCTTCAAATGGAACCCAGAAGCACAGGGCACCTTTGAAAAAATGAAGAAAGTGATGAGTACATGCCTGGTATTGGCCCTACCAGATTTCGCACAACCCTTCACAGTGGAGTGTAATGCATCAAGGGAAGGCATTGGAGCAGTACTTATGCTCTGATAGAAATCATGATATAGTTTTATTTGATTACTGCTTATTGTTACTGATTGATTGGCTAGGTGACATATCTCAGAAAGCATACTGTAAGTAAGTTTACAGGTCTCGGATGAAAGAACTTATGCCTTGACTTGCAGAAGTTAGACAGCATGAAGAAGGACTTATGATATGGTGACAGTCAGTAAGAACCAGATAGTATCCAATATTCATATAGGAGCAGGAAGCTCCTAAAAGATGCAAAACAGAAATATTCAAGATGAAGAGAAAGATGGATACTCAGATATAGTTGATAAGATGTTGGTAACTGCAGGTTGCTCCAGTACCGTTCTTATAGATGCAGAGGGAGCATGTTGATCCAGTATGAAGTCAGAAAGAAAGAAATGTTCGAACTCAAGAAGGCACCCAGGATATTATAGAAGAGACCTTCGTAGAGAAGGAATAGACCTTCATAGAGAAGGAATGAGCAATCCCATAGGTAGACCTTCATAGAGAAGGAGAAAGAGAAGAGACCTTCGTAGAGACGGGGAATGAGAAATTTGCCAAGGTTGGCCTTTGTCCAAGTGTTGAGTTTTGGATACTCTAGGGACATGCTAGAATACCCTTGTAGAGAGGGGTGCGACCACCCTCGTAGAGAGGAGTGTGGATGTTTCTCCAAGGGGCAGTTGACTGATACTCTCCTCTTGCCAAGGATTGAGTAGCTTGAAACACAAACCTTGACCATGTGGAATGGTTAGTTGGCTCTTAAGGTTTTTGTCGTGATCCTACGTGGATCATGGAAAGGGAGTCTAGTCTTGCCCATGCTAGCATCTTAGCTTCTCTAGTTCATAAAAGGGATGGAAAATCTCATAGAATATCTTTTGTGTGAAGATAAGAAAGAGTATCTTTTGCGTGAAGATGAAATAAAGAAAGAGTATCTTCTGCGCGAAGATAAAGAGAACAAAACTTCTTTAATATGGATTCATGGAGAACCAATCAGTGATCGTGATGCCAGATGACCAAGTGGATTATATTGATGCATCATGTTACCCAGTTGATGTTGTTACCTAGTTGATGATGTTATCCAGTTGATGTTGTTACCCAGTTGATGATGTTGCCCAGTTGATGATGTTCTCCAGTTGATGTTGTTACCCAATTGATGATGTTGCCCAGTTGATGATGTTATCCAGTGGATGTTGTTGGCCAATTGATGATGTTATCCATTTGATGTTGTTTTCTAGTTGATGATGATTATCCAGTTGATGATATTGCCCGGATGATATTGTTCAGTTAAGATGACATCCAGTGACCTATCAAAAGATAAAGAATATCCTTCTTGTTAAGAGGTAGTGTTGAAATATTGTGTAACTGCAAAGAATATTCCTATCCCCTTTTGTGGATTGGTCAAATGTAATATGCAAATTAAGAATTCGACCCCCAAGCAAATTAAAGTGGTTCTAACTACCCAGAAAGAGAAGTTGGCCCTGCCAATGAAGAGACACCTCCTTTCAGCGCTTTCCAATTTGTATAAATAAAGGAAGCCATCACCTCATTTGTTCACTCACTCAGCTCACTAATCTAGTGCGCAAGTATTGAAGGAAGTTGCAGTTACCAGTTGCCGGAAGAAGGAAGAGAGAGAGGCGCATTGCTTGGGAGAGGATATTCTCTAGTGTTTGGTTTATTGTCTTGGCATTGGATTGGCTATGGTTCTTTGATTATTTTCTAGTCTAGCATCATGGTAGTTTGTCTCTCATAGAGAGAGAGTTATTCTGGTACTGTACTTGGTTATTGAATCTATATTAAAGAATTTTTGTTGGGTTTTCTTCCCCTTGAGGGTTTCCCGGGATAAATGCTTGTGTACTCTTGTGATTGTGTTTCTCTCAATGATCCTATTTATGCTATGGTTATCTAGTAGATTGAAAAGAAACCTAATAATAGCTTAAACCTTAACACACCCTTGTGTTAGAGGAGGGTTGGCTTGAAGTGAAAGAGGATTGGTAAGGTGACAATGGCCTTCCCTCTCTATTATGCAGGATTTCACTTGAGATTTCTAACTTTATCTCAACAAGTGTGAATTTGTGTGACAACATCTTGGCATCCTTGTCGGGGATAAATTCCATTTTCCTGGAAGATGACATTGGAGGAGTTTTTCAACTTTGAAGACCTTTTCCTGACGACTCCATTGGAAGAACGAAGACCTTGTTATTTACATATTTTGAATACTTTGTGCTTGTAGGGTGAGACAAGCACCATTGTGAAGGCATCAACTACACACCTTGGCGACTCCACTGTGATAAGGTACGAGAATTTCATTTATTGTTGAGCTCTCATGTTGAAATTTGCACATGTTGAAGGATGGCTCCATGGTCATTTCACGGAGTGTACAAAGCTTTTGATGTCAAGGATATCCATGATTATCCTAATCAATGTCAACCAGAATGGTGGGAGAATTGCCCAAATTTGATGGTGACCAATCATTGGCCATATCACATGTGGTAAATGTTTTGAAGCATCTTGGAAGGGTCAAACTGGAACTTGAAGATGTGATGTTGAAGGTTTTTTCTATGTTCCTGGGAGCACAAAGGGATTGGCTGGTGCATTCTTGCAAACCAAGGAGCATACCTTCCGTTGCAATTTTCATTGAAGAATTTCTCAAGCACAGGGGTCAAAAATTTCAAAGCTTTGAAGATACATATCAAGATCTGTTGGCAGCCCTATGGGAGGAGGATCTTCTTGGCCTTTTTGAAAGTAATGAGGAGATTTACGATGATGAAGTCTTCCTGGAGGAAGAAGACAGTCATGAAGATGGTAGTGCTGATATCATAAAAGACTCCGAGGATTTGCATGTTGATGCCTCGGGTTCTGATGATGAATCTAGCCCAAAAGAAATTTTTGTCCCAGACTTTAAGGAGGTTGACATTGTTGGCCATGCAAGAGGCAGAATGGATATTACAGACCAACAACAAGAGACCCCACATGACCCTCTTAAGGAGCCTTGCTTCTTTGAAGAGGGAACTGTGTTCCCAAAAGAACAAAGCAGCAACAGCCTTGGGACACATTTGACACAGGATTTATGTTCAGAATCGAAGACAGAGACATCCTTTGTTTATGGCTAATTTCCATGATCATCATGATGATGAAAAGGGAAGTCTTGACATTCATGGTGATCATCTCATTGATCTGGATCATACTTTATGTTTGAGACAGGGCTGTGGTGGATCATATATAGAGCATTTTGAAGGTTCTCCTAAATTTGATGATAAGGACAGTTATGATGAGGGAAACCAAGAAGACGTGCCAAGTGTGCGAGAAAAACATCACAATTTTTCAGCTGATTTTCCAAATCATGGTGGTGAGTTTGTTGTCTTGGAAGAAATAGATAATGACACTATAGGGGGCAACCCTGCTTGAATCAGTGGAAACAATGTTTTTCACAAAGAAGACTCGTTTTCTTCCCTTGATTATGAAGAACTTGGCCCTCCTATATATGACCATGATGATTATTGTAATGAAGATGAGCATCATTCAAGTCTGATTTCTTGCAATGATGGTACTTTCTCCTCCCATAAAATCCAGTCTGAAGATTGTGCAAGTGAAAACACCCCAGATGGCACCTGGGCAAGAGCAGAAGATAGGTATGGTAGGAACCTTTATGGCATGTCAACCTATGAATTTTGCACTGATATTTTTTAGGTTCCTGGAAGCAATGCAAGCAAAGAAACACCAGAGTGTTTTGTGTATGGGGCCTGCGCCTTTTGGGAAACCCTCTACTGATCTTGATGAACAAGATGTTTACATTCTGGATGAACCAGAGGTGAATGATGAAGACAATATATAGTGCCCTAAAGGTTCCAAGCTTGCTTGTTGGTCTCACATAGAAGAGGAGACACCCGGTAATGATATATCTATTCAAGGGAGTGTGGTCCTAATACTTACTGGGTCGTCCATGGAGAACATTGAGAAGGTCGTGACAGATACTTAAGAAGCAGATGTTCACGATAATACTAGTAAATTCCATGTGCCTGAAAATCAGGAAGAAGGTTCCTTGGACGGACCATTAAATATTGATGTTGTCAATTCCCTAAAAAAGGAAGATCATCAATATTCCAACTCATCCCGGTTGCCAGGAGTGGTTCTTACATGTGAAGACCTGGAACAGTCCATTATTGATGAGGCCAACGAAGCAGTCTCCAAACTGCAAATACATTCTGATGAAAGGCATGCAGATTCAGTTAGGACTTAGGAATGTGTTAACCAGTGGGAAAATGTTACAAATGGACCAACATGTATCCCCCCATTTCCTGTCACTGCTACAGAAAGGAAATCAGAAGTAATCTATAAACCCAGATCACAGAGAAATGGATGTCACCCCTATGAGAGAATATCGACATGAGGATACTATTGATACTGAGAAGGTTGGATGTCTGGAAGAAATTGGAGGAGCTCATACACTGGAATTTCTATTTGGAAAAGAATTTATGAAGGAGTTATGTCCTGCAGACACCCCTGTAAAACCACATGTTTCAAAAAAAACATTTTCTAACGAATTGTCTCTAGAAGGTAATGTAATGAAATCATCATTTATAGTGTCTCTGGACCCGCAAAGTAAAACCACATGTTTCATAAAAAACATTTTCTAACGAATTGTCTCTAGAAGGTAATGTAATGGAATCATCATTTATAGTGTCTCTGGACCTGCAAAGATCACTTCCCGATGCAAAATTTGAAACAGGTATTGAGAAACCTGATGACTGGTCATCATTTATTAAAATGAATGAGAAGGATGGTAGAAGACTGGGTTTCCAGTCACAACAGTTGTCACTACATGGCTATACATGTGATTTTTTCAAGATGCTGCTTTAAATGATGACATTTGTCTTAATGAATATGAAGTTGTTATTGGAGGGACAAAAAGTGATGAAGATGGGTGGTCTAATACAGTTTTTTCCAAAATTCAAGCA